>CAUYLG010026753.1:0-88046 GCA_963573385.1 Cacajao melanocephalus
TATTTTCATCCCTTATTCCTTCCTGTCTCCATTGTTAAGCACAATTATTGGCATAAAAGAGGTTTTTAATACCCATTTTTAGACTTCATTCTAGCCTGGGCAATAGAACAAGAATCCCATTCTCTCTCCCTCTTTCTCTTCTTCTTACATTCTTTTTCTTTCTTTCTTTCTTTTCTCTCTTTTTCTTTCTTTCTTAAAAAAAAAAAAAAAAAAAAAGAGTGGTGTGTCCAAATCTCAAACTGCACTTAGTTACTAAATAATTTTGGGAAAGTTACTTTTGAGCCTCAGTTTCCTTATCTGTAAAACTGACATAATAATAGTGCCTACCACACAGAATTGTTGTGAAACACAGAATTGTTCTAAAGAGCAAAAGTTAGCATGTAGTCAGTATTTGATAAATGTTAGCGCTCATTGTTTTTGCTATCGTGGGCTCAGCATCCTGAAAATAGAGAATACCTCTTATTTTCACATGCCCATTGGACATTCACAAAAATTGAGAATTTATTATGCCATTAAGAAACCCTCAATATATTGCAAAAAAGTAGAAAGAGTGAGCAACATGTTCTGAGAACAGTTCTGTAATCGCTGATATAAGTAACTCTCTAAACCAACTCTTGGGTCAACAAGGAAATAAATAAATTACAGAACACCTTCAAAATAACAATAATGGAAATCTCATATACTAGAACTTACGGCCTGAAACTAAAGGACTTGTTAGTATTACTTGTTAATATTGATACAAAAATACTGAATAAGAGTAAACAAGATCCACCAACACAATCATTTACCACAACCAAGTGGGGCTAAATTCAACAGTTTTGTTTTGGCAAATTACATCCTTATCACACCCTATAAACCAGGTACTGTCATTAGCTCTGTTCAACAGATAAGAAAACTGAGGTACAGAAATATTAAGTAATTTGCAGATGGGCACACAGGAAATGGCAAGGTCAAAAAATGAACACAGGCAATCTGACCCTAAAGCTCTTCCTTTTAAACTCTATGGGGTACTCTCTGAGCCTTTCTCAGCTACAAAAGAGGGTTAATAATTCTTATCTCTTGTGGTGGACACGGTAAAATATGGAGCTGGGTGGGGAGAGGCACTGATGCTATCTTTATCTGTTTCTGTATTATTGAGCTGTTATAATGAGCATGCATTATTCATGTATTTTTTAATCAAGAAAATGTTTTTTAGGGGCCTACAAGAGTGCCTGGCACAAAAGGCTCCCAATAAAAACATAGTAATGTCTGAAAGCAAAGTCAGAATTTCCATTTGACTTAATAGGAATTCATCAGCTCCAGACACTTGGTGAAGAAAAGAAACAAGATAGGGCAATAGCTAGAGGAGAATTCAGGTGAGAGGTTTTTAGTTTCAAATGAAAAAGGCTTATACATCCTAAAGTAAGCGGTGGGAACAGAAGGAGAGAGAAGGAATTGGTTCAGGCAAAATCGAAGGAATTGGGAGCTGGGGGAAGAGTGGTCCTAAAACCTCCCTAGATGAATTTAATTATTTGAGGAAAGGTTAATAGTGATCAGTTGTTGGCAGGTCATGAACAATAGGGCTCCCTGAAGTAATAAAAATGTAAAGGTCACTTTGGAAAATGAGACAGGAATTAAAAGAATTCTATGGCTTTCTTTCTTTATCAACCTGGGTTCTGGCAATGTGAGAATAGGTTTTCTGAAGAGGAACCAACAGTTTATTTTTCCACTTGTGGGTTACGATGGTAAAATGATTGTTGGCAAAAGAACATCTTTTCAAGCAGCTTCCCTTGGTGTAGGTCAGAGGGGCAACAAGCAGAGTTATTTCTGCAGCTCGGAAAAAAGGTTCAGAGCTATCTTCCTGGAATTGGCTCTTGTTTCAGAATCTAAAATAGATTTGAAATACTGTGCTATTTGGGAATCGGGGCCTATTCATGCTAAGCACATCTGCTGGTAGCTGTTGAAATTCAAATAAATTCAAATAAAGTCCAAGTAATGCTCATATTACACTTACCAATTTCAAATTTTAAAAATACATGTATACAAAACCTACACCCCAGTTGCTGTCACTACCTAAGACACAATATGGAAAACCTTGATTTTCTGCCAGCCATAGCTGCTTTGAACCTGAGCCACAACACTTAATTCCTTTAAAAATGCCCCTTCCTCCCTACCTGAACTTTTCAACTGAGATTCATTTTCAAAAGTTTAAACATGAACTATAGCAAATAGTTTCTATATTTTGGCTTTGATCATTTGACAGCTTTTAGTAGCTGTAATGAGGTCATTGGACTACTAAAGTTATAAAGCCAGGATTGAATAAATGCATTTTCCTTCTTGTCATCTCTCCATGTTTACTAAATACCTTTTTTTTTTCTACTTAGGTGTGGTGATTAAGGAAACTTGGTTGATTTATTTATACACTATTCCATTCCATAAAGTATTCAAGGTGTCTTTTTAAAAGGCAGACACAGAAGAGCAAATGAAGGGAACTTGCCTTTTAATTAAACCATGACTTTCTTATAGTGATCTACCCAATGTATGGAAAGAAGTGGAACTGGCTGGGCACAGTGACTGACACCTGTAATCCCAGCACTTTGGAAGGCTGAGGCAGGAGGATCATTTGAGTCCAGGAGTTCAAAAACAGCCTGGGCAACATAGTGAGACCCAGTCTCTACCAAAAAAAAAAAAAAATTTAGCTGGGAGTGGTGGCATGGACCTGGAGTCCCAGCTACTTGGGAGGTTAAGGTGGGAGAATGCTTGAGCCCAGGAGGTTGAGGCTGCAGTGAGCCGTGTTGGCACCACTGCACTCCAGTCTGGAGCAAGGCCCTGTCTCAAAAACAAAACAAAACAAAATAGAAAAATTATTTTAAGGTTGTGAATTTTTTCTTATTAAAAATTTGAAAGGTATTTAAGTGACATATTCACGTCATAACCTGAGAGTTTACAATGTGATAAGTAGGTAGCACACTAAGCACATTATATGAATTATCTCCTAATTTAAACCTCATAATTACCCAACAAAGTTCTTCTCATCATTTTCATCTTACTTATGAATGTATCCAAGGCTTACAAATAAGTAATTTGTCCAAGGTCACACACTGACCCAGGATTGAAACTGTGCCCGTTATTCAAGTTATTAACTCTTTTTATTTTTATAATTATATGTAGAGACAGGGTCACACTATGTTGCCCAGGCTGGTCTTGAACTCCTGGCCTTAAGTGATCCTCCCATGTTGGCCTCCCAAAGTGCCGGGATTATAGGCATGAGCCACTTTGTCCAGCCCAAGCTATTAACTCTTAATCTAAATGATCATTTTTACATGAGAAACAGTAAAGGAGAAGGCAAGGGATGATGAAGAAGGTATTGAAATAGGAATTGCATACAAGAAATAAATTCACAGTTAAAAGATGAAGACAGACCTTTATCTAAATCCAGGCAAGCTTTAAAAAGAATTGTGATAAGAATAAAGCATCAAGAAGGAGGAAGAGAAACTGATGACACTGATATCCCAGAATAAGGTTCTGTTTTCACTTTTGTGTTCTGGCCACTGACTGACCCAGTCCAACCAGTGACTCATGAGTCAACCAGTGTGTTTAGGAAAACTGCAGTTTAGCAGATGTAGGCTGCCCTTGTGGCCCCCCACCCAGAGGAGGACTCAGCACACTGGGACCATTTTCCATACCCCTATGATTTCATCCCAAATCAGTCAGTGGCAACCATTCCCAAGCGTGCTGTGCACCAAATTATCCATAAAAACCCTAGCCTCTTAGTTACTGGGAAGACTGATTAGAGTGTTAACTCCAGTCCTTCCACTTGGCAGCCTTGCATTAATAAAAGTCTTTAACTGCAATACCATGGCCTCAGTAAAGTGGTTTTGCCTGTGTCCGTGTCCCCCCCCCCCACCCTTTTTGTTGCTGTTTCAAATAAGATTTCTTCTCTTTTTATTAAACTGGTAGTTACCACAATAAAGAAATCCCCTAATTATGGTAAATTCACTATAAACCTAGTCACTTTGATAAAGTCACATAGGCTAATAAACAGATTTCTTAGGATTTTTAGACATGCAGTGCTTTTGGCAAATAATCATTGTTTTATCTCACCCTTTAATGTATCATTCTATTGTCACGAAGTGAATGCAGTTGCCATTATTCATATATTAGAAAGAGTGCTAGGCTGGAGAGGCAAGAAACTTGCATGTTACTTTCAGTTCCTCATCTGAAGAAGACATTGATGAAGCACCTTCTCTTGCTTCATGGATCAAGCACCATGCTAGGCCATTCATATCAGCCATCTTGCCTAAGGCTGAGAACAAGCCTACCAAGCATACAATTTATTAAGTATCAGCATTGAGGAAACTGCAGTTTAGCAGATGTAGGCTGCCCCTGTAGGCCCCAAAAAGCAATAAAAAATGGAACACTGAGGGGCCTAACTATGGTGGTCTGTGTATGAAAGGGTGTGGGTCTGTGGGTCTGTGGCTCTGGGCTCCTGTGACCTGGCAGGTTTCTCTCTACCCAGGAGCAGCATTGACCATAAACTTTGAGGAACCAGGGAGGGATCTCATCTGAATCGACTCGCATGCATCTGTATCTTGTGCATATGCTTTGCACTTCCTGTTTCTGGGTCATAGTAAGTCTAAGTGAAAGCAATCCTGAAGGTAGCCTATGTTGTTTTCACCTGCCCTCCAACCCATCAGCCCTTTGAGGTTAAGTAATTTATCTCAGATCTTAGAAATAGCAAATGTTAGAGTAAGTGGCTTCCTTCACAACCAGTGGTCTTTCCATTGTACCAATGATGTCCTCATCTGAATATAAGAGTCAGATGAGATGATCCAATTTTGACAGGCTGACTGTTCTTGAATATGTATTATATAAATCCTGTCTTTTCTTCAAGATTGCAGATCTCTCAGACAGAGGCTATACTTTCCCATCCTTCAGTTGCTCATATTGCTTTGCACATAAGAAGTACTCACTCAATAAATATCTGTTGATGCAAAATGAACAAATGAGGCCAAGACAACAGTCTTAATGCTTTTCCTACAAGACTTTCAATGCTAGAGTACAAGCTCATGTGGTAGCTCCTAAAAATCTCATTTCACATTTCAAATGTGGAATCTTCTATAAAGACCGCATTTGTCATGAGCCTTTTCACAAGAAGATGTTGAGTACTGGGTCAGCTTGTTTTCATCTTGTTTTCAAAGAATTGGGGTTAGGAAAGCAGGAAACTAGGAAGGATCAAGGTAGGAACAGTGGTAGGCAGGCTTTTCTCTAGCAAAGTTGTTTAGGTTATTTTTATCTTTGTGCTGCTGTTACAGCAACAATATGAGAAAAATGACTTTTCAAATTTAATAAACTAGAGTCTGTCCAAACCCAGTTTTGAACAAATGACAAACTATGATGCACATGTGTTAACGTTTCTGTTTAGGTATGCAATGGGAAACTAAGTCTTAAGTTCTCATCTTCAACTTAAACATACAATGTTTTAAATGCTCCCTTAGAAGTTACAGTACAATACTAGTACATTAATTGAGTGTTCTTTGTTATGTCAAAAAGTTCCAAAGGAAGCCACACAGCCCCAGGAGGCATAGAATCTACAGATTTTGTAATTACTGTTTTTAAACTTAAAATCTCATCGAAATTATTAGTTAACATTTCTAAACTTTTTTTTTTTTTTTTGAGACAGAGTCTGGCTCTGTTGCTTAGGCTGGAGTGCAGTGGCATGGTCTCATCTCACTGCAACCTCTGCCTCCCGAGTTCAAGCAATTCTCCTGCCTCAGCCTCGCAAGTAGCTGAGATTACAGGTACCCACCACCTCGCCTGGCTAATTTTTTTGTATTTTTTAGTAGACAGGGTTTCACCATGTTGGCCAGGCTGGTCTCAAACTCCTGACCTCAGGCGATCTGCCCGTCTCAGCCTCCCAACATGCTAGGATTACAGGTGTGAGCCACCATGCATAGCCACATTTCTAAACTTTTTGTCTGAATAATTCCGAGCAGATATTCCAACAACCTTCCTGCCCTCCACCTTATCCCAGCCAAAGCTGAGAGAAAGGGAAGACCTATGCTACCAATAGTTACAACAGTTATTTTTGGAATTAAAAACAGGAATTTGCATCATGCACAATGTCTCTCGTTTTGTTTCTTGAGCTTCCCAAAAACCACCATTATATTGAGACTATGAAATTGTTCTCTAGGCTAGGCAAGATGGCTTATGCCTGTTGTGTTAGTCTGTTTTCATGTTAGTCTGGTAAAGACTTGCCCGAGACTGGGCAATTTACAAAAGAAGGAGGTTTATAACGGACTTACAGTTCCACGTGGCTGGGGAAGCCTCATAATTATGGTGGAAGGCAAGGAGGAGCAAGTCCCGTCTTACATGGATGGCAGCAGACAAATAAAGAGTGCTTGGGCAGGAAAACTCCCCTTTATAATAGCCATCAGATCTTGTGAGACTTACCATCATGAGAACAGCACAGAAAAGACTAGCCTCTATAATTCATTTGCCTCCCACCAGGTTCCTCAGACACGTGGGAATTGTGGGAGTTACAATTCAAAATGAGATTTGATTGGGGACACAGCCAAACCATATCAGCTGTAATCCCAGCACTTTGGGAGGCTGAGGTGGGAGGATTGCTGGACCCCTGGAGTTTAAGACCAGCCTGGGCAACACAGTAAGATCTCCATGTCTACAAAATGTAATAAAAATTAGCCAGGTATGGTGGTGCACACCTGTGGTCCCAGCTAGTGGGAGGATCACTTGAGCCTGGAGGTCAGGGCTGCGGTAAGCCATGTTCATGCCACTGCACCCAGGCTGGGTGACAGAGTGAGACTCTGTCTCAAAAATAAAAAAATTCTCTGGGGAAATGAAACATTTTTTGTTACAAATCACTTAACCTCAGAATGACAAAGATTTTAACTAAGTTTTTATATAGGCCAGGCATGGTGGCTCAAGCCTGTAATCCCAGCACTTTGGGAGGCCGAGGCGGGCGGATCAACTGAGATCAAGAGTTCGAGACCAGCCTGACCAACATGGAGAAACCCTTTCTCTACTAAAAATACAAAAATTAGCTGGGCATGGTGGTGCATGCCTTTAATCCCAGCTACTCGGGAGGTGGAGATTGCGTGAACCCGGGAGGCAGAGATTGCGTGAGCTGAGATCCTGCCATTGCACTCCAGCCTGGGCAACAGAGCAAAACTCAAAAAAAAAAAAAGTTTTTATATAAAAGAAAGCATAGGGGTAGAGCCATAGGGAATCAAACTTTTATGAGCCACAGTATTTGCAAGAAGAGAAAACATTACATAAGCCATGAACAGTTTCTCCACCATGGATACAAAGGAGAATGATGTAATAGCAGCTGCAGTTTTGTGCTACCACATTAAAGAGTGCTGCTTTCAATATCATTTAACTAAACAAAAATATGCAGTTCAAACTCACATAGCTCAAAATATTCAGTTCAACCTGAGATGGTCCTGAATTCTCCAGGCCATGTTTCAGGTTTCTGAATATTATTTTTAAGTTCTGTGTAAGGTAAGGTATGAAAGAAGAAAACAGAACCTCCTTGTCTCAGTAACTTTGGGTTTAATAAATTCACCAATAAAACTTATTTGGACCGTAAGTTAAAATGATCCAGCGCTACTGGATGACCATATTGAGGCTTTTCTGTATTTATTCAAGTTCGATTTCATGTAAACCCTTAAATTGTATGAATTCAACTATGATTTCTAAAGGAGCCAAACTAATATGAATCTAAATTCGAGTACACTTTTCCAGAAACAGCTGACTATTTAGGTCTCATTATCTGTACTGTATCTCACTATCTTATTCCCAGCCACAGGAGACTGAGGATTGGCTATTGACTGTTTGAAATGGGCTGTTTCACAGACGTAAAAATCTCATCAGTACATTTTCAACAGTCTTTAATTTTGAAAGAGGAATAGTACCACTTGACTATTTCTAGCTTCTGGTATTAGGTCAGGAGAGAAAACATTTCTCTAAAGCCTTTTCCGTAAAATCAGGGAATAATTTAGGAATTATTCTAGTATTTATTTTAGATTTCTAGGGGAAATCTTCTAGTGTTTTATTTCAGCACCCCCAGGGAAGTGCTTCCCAAAGCTCTCACAGGGAAGAAACTGATAGAATCGAAGCTGATCCACACTGATAGCTAACAGTTTCCTTTCTAAGGAACATCAAGCATAGAGAAATGATTAAGCATATTTATAGAATCTAACATATTAAGTTAATTACATTTAGGTGAATTTGGAAAGTCAGCATGTATTGTTTTATAATGAACATCCAAGCCATGCTTGATTTGCCTAATGGACTATTTGATAAGGGCAAAATACATTCTGATTTAATATAACTTCAATTAATATAATTTCTATTAATTTCTATAGTTAATATTTAGTTAAAATGTAACATTAAGCATATCCCTAATTATATTTATGATAGTCATTTACAAAGCAATTGCTATGGGTTTTATATTTACATATCTATATCATACATCTTTTTTTCTGGAAAAAAATTGAAACTAGAACTTAAACAGCTGACATGTTTATCCTTTCTATCCTTGTTAGGAAAAATTCCTTTAAAAAGGTTACAATTATTACTGCCCCTGGTATACTCCTTATGCTTAATTTTCAGTCCTCTAATCTATCCTTTACCTTGATTTTTTATCCCAAAATACAACTCCATCCATGTCTTTACAGAAAAAGTAGAAATCCTAACAAGCTGTGCAAGACCCTTCCCCATCTGGGCATGGTCCCAACAGCATATTTTAGTTCATAAGAGTCTCTCACTCAAAATTTCTGCTGTTTCCATGTTGTTAGTTTAGGTCTTTCAGACAGCATTCTCCTGTGTTCATTAAACATCTCATATACATTAGTCTAACAGTTGTCAATGTTGTAACATTTATTTGCACACTGAGGGGAAAATTACTCTGCATTACCATGATAGAGTTGCTAAACCCAATGAAAAGACTCAATACCACGGGTAGAATCTTCAACAGTATTTAACTCTGGATGTCACTACCTCCCAGCTAGAGAAACTGTCAATAAAATTTCAGCATTTATTTATAAGGACTTTGACTTTGATCATGAAAGCCACATTTTATCTTTTTTGTGTTCAGCTTTTTCTTTCACACACCACACACACACACACACACACACACACACACACAACTGTTTTTGTTTCCTTAGGGACTTTCTCAAACCCTTTCATAATCTTTTGTAAATTTTAAATTGGTATTTACTGGAGAAATTTAAAAATAAGTAGAGCGCAAAAAAAGAATGACAGCCATTCTGATTTCATGGGGTAACGACTATTATCCCTTTGAGGTGTATTTCCCAAATATTTTCCTGTCTGTGTATTATTTTCTCACAAAAGTGGGGTCATATTCTACATCCTGTTTTGCAACTTGCTTTTAAAAAACCTTAATACCATATTACAAGCATCTTTATATATTAGTAAAAGTTCATCTTCATAATTGTAATGGCTCTTATTTCCACATATGGAAATAACATATAAAAATTCCTATTAGACATTTAAATTGTTTGAAATACTTTCCTGTTACACAGAATGCTGTAATGACCATTCTTGATGCAAAATCTTCATCTACAACCTTGATTATTAGGATAGAATTTTAGGAGCAGAATCGCTGAATCAAAGTACATGCTTATTTTATTTGTTTATTTAATAAGGCAACACAGGCAAGATGTACAAAAATTCAAAAAGAACAATGGGAGATTCAGTGGCAAATAGCTCTCCCTCCTTCCTTTTCCCTCCTAGGACACAGCTACTTTTAATAGTTTCCATTTATTTTTCCAGAGATATTTAATGCATTTATACACACACACACACACACACACACCCCAATCCCTTAATCTCTCTATTAATAAATTAGTCAAATGATTTCAAGAATGAAATTTGTTTTATAATTTCACATGCTAGATAATCATAGGCACAAAGCTTTTTATAATTAGGCAACATTCATTATTTCAGTTCTATATTTCTTCATTTAGATTTTACCTTTATGTAATAAGATATTACTCGTCATCTACCATGCTATTTTTATCTTCATTGGACACCTTAAAAGCATTTTATTATAGGAAGTTTCAAACGTACCCAAAAATAGAATAATGCAACGAACCCCCAAGTCTCCAACTACTATGTACATTTTAAGTCCTTTAAAGAACAATGCTAAGTTTTTCTCTATGAAAAGTTTTTAGTGACTTTTACTCCTCTATCCAATGTATGAGACTTACCCTATCTTCATTTTGTTGTGTTGAATTTTATAGCTGCTGAAGCCAATGTTATATGTGTATCTTTTTTAGCAAGAATAACTTGGTGGTAGGAACAGAAAATGATAGAAAAAGTAAAGTATAGAAACTTTTGTTGTACTGTGACAATAGATTTGATCTGGCATGGTAATGCCAATTAACTTGGCGTTGTTTTCTGGTTCAGTGAGTTTGGAATAATTATGAGATTACATTGAGAGTCTGTGGGGAAAACTGCTAGGCTTGATTAGCAATGCCTCTCATTGGAAAAGTAGAGAATTGTTGGCTTTGATGATATACATAGTTTGCTGATTCTGCTTTAGCTTATAGGCTTAACAGCATACATTTTTTAAAAAACCATTCTATTGCTTAGTAGCCGTAAAAATCAGTCTGGTTTATTTAAAAGTTTCATAATGAAACATACCTGTTTACCTATAGGTTTCCATTGCCAGATATTATATTGACAAATTTTCTTAAAAATAATTTGCTTTTTTGAAAGGAACTAAATAATGTCAGTATATAGGTAAAGAAGGTGCTGCTGTACCATCATTAGGGAAACATGTGCTGAGGTTGTGTTCTTAGAAACAAGAAAGAATGACATTTCTCTAGTCACGGAGCTTGGTGGCTCCATGCAGGGCCGTGAATTTGTTGACATCTGTGATGTGGTGTATAGTCATAGAACAGAGAAGCTAACTGACCCATGATAAGTTAAACCCCAAATCTTACCACTTTCAATGCCACATTTAAATTTTCTAAGCTAATCAACCACAACAAAGACATAGTTAAAAACTAATATAAAGTATGTCAAGAATTTAAGAACTGCTGTTTCGTGAACCTGTGGAATGGTGGATCCGGAAGACATCATGGATATCATTTAGACCAGGAGCTTGCAAACTACAGCCAGTGGGCCATATCCAGCCCACTGCTTGTCTTTGTAAATCAAGTTGTACTGGAATACTGCCAGGCTCATTTGTTTACATATTGTCTGTGGCTGCTTGTGCCCTATAGTGACACAGTTGAGTAAATGCAACAAGGCTATATGGACCACAAGCCTAACACAATTACCGAGGCTATGTGAACCACAAAGCCTAACATATTTGCTATCTGGCCCTTTATTGAAAAAGTTTGCCAACTCCTGATTTTAACCGACTTTTCATTTTAGAGTTATGAAAATCAGAAATCAGAGGTTGTGTAACTTGTTTGGGATAATTCTATCACCCGAGAAAACAGCCAACAGAATTCCCAGAACCCCCAGTGGCAGGATCCAGTGCTGCAGTCTCAAGATGTCTGCAAGATAGAGAGCATTTTCACATCTTCTGGAAGTCGTACTCTACTTTGTCAGCCAGGCTGCCTCTACCTCCCTCCCCACTTCACATGCTTACTGCAATGAAGACAAAAGGAATACATGGATGGAAACTCTTCTGTACTCAGAGAACACTTCTCACATTCCTTCATCATTCCATTTATTATGCAGAATTGTAATCATTTGCCTTTCCCACTAGAATATGAGCGCACCGGGGACAGGGACCATGCCATATTTGTCTTTGTAGCCCAGATGCATAGCACAGATTACAGAATAGATATCTATTACCTATTTGTAAATGGTTAGGCTTTGCCATCTCATCTTCTTCTGTTGCCATCTTAAGATAAACTTCAACTACGGTGAAGATAAATGCAAGTCATGGTTTGTAATTTTCATCATTCCTGGCCAAGACCCACCACCGAGACCCAACAACAGAAGATATCCAGAGCCAAACACCATGACAGCAAGGACATAAATCTGTTTTCTTCATTGCACCTACTAAAGAATGCCCCCAAACCTCCAAGGCAATCTTGACCTGCATTCCTGCCAAACAGACAAGAACCTGATGTAAGTCAGGGATAATAAGAGTGAAGAAGAGAGAGATACGAAAAATTATTAAAATCAAGAGGATGTCATGGTTGATTGACTGTCCAGGGGAGGCTGAATGTCTGTGACTGCCCAGATTCTGTGAAGTTTCAGAATGCAGCAGGAAAAGCACATTGGGTAAGGGAGGTGTGGGTAGGCAGGGGGCATAAGGGTGGAGGCAGATAGGGAACAAGGGGGGAGATGCAGTTGGTAATGGTATATGAAGCTGCAGCTTTCATACTAAATGTGGGTCCAGATTAAGTCATTCAGAGAGTAGATCAAGATTAAGAGAACTCAAAATTAAGCCTAGTGATCACTAAAAGGATTGAACAAAGTAAAAAGTAACTCCCACTTAGAAGGATCAATTAGAGACAGAGGAGGGAAGCAAAAGGGTAGTGTCCCAAAAGCCTTGGGCAGAGAAAAGAAAAACTGTCAAGTGAGATGGCAACACAATATATTTAGCAGTTTGGAGGTCTGTGACAACCTTTTTAGTGGAGGGGTGGGCTTGGAACCCTGATTCAATGGGTTGAAGAGTTAGTGTGAAGTTAGGGAGAGACATTGAGTATATTTTCCTCTTAAGAAACTTAATTGATAGGAAGGAAGAAAAATGAGATGGTAACTGGAAGGTAGGTTTATATTCTACTGAGTGGTTAGCATCATTGATTTGTGAATTCTTTGAAGAGAATCTACCAGGTGTCAGAATCATAGAGGGAAGGTGTATAAAAGCCAGGCAGGAAAGAAAACATCACCAAGAAGAGGAATTGATCTCTGTGAGGTTAGGTCTTTTCGCTTATAAATGGAAACAATAATGCCTTCCTTAGAGAGAAGTTGGAGGTTTAAATAACCTAATTTAAAACATTTTGAAAATAGCAAAGCACTATTCAGAACTAGATTATTCTGTGTATTATCAACTCCAGTTGATTACCTTGACTTAGTACCTGATTAGTCTCAATTTTAGAGTCCAGTTATGATTAACCTTGTCATTGCGGCTCAGAAGCCAGGGATCAATTTCCTTTTTCTGATAATGGGATATATTCTGATGCCTTGGATGCCAGATAATTCTTATCTATTTAATTCAGTTATCAAATTAAGTACCATGTTTA
The DNA here is from genome assembly GCA_963573385.1 of Cacajao melanocephalus. NCBI lineage: Eukaryota > Metazoa > Chordata > Mammalia > Primates > Pitheciidae > Cacajao > Cacajao melanocephalus. The sequence continues at coordinate 13,239 of CAUYLG010026753.1, forward strand.
AAGCAAATCAGTGGTGCTGCCACAGCACACATGCACAGTCAGTGGATGTTATAGGGGATTCAAATGTCTCTGTCAGTAGACTAAGGGGTGCAAGTTACTAGCCTACAGGATGATGCCCAGGACAGGTGAAGATGGGCTGATGTTGGTGGCTAGACTAGACTTCAGTTGATTAAGACTTCCCAACTCATTAGAATTATAGTAGCAAAGATATCATGTGGCAGAAATCACGACAGCTAGAGTCTGGTGAAACCCTTTTGCTCAATTTTTTGTGATATGGAAATTCATTCTAGGCTCTGGTATTATGAAGTAAAATTCAAAAGCCAAAATCAAAACCTTACTCTTGTAAAGGAGGGTGCTACAACTCCTGGTGAGAGAACTAGGAAGGAGGTCTTGATTATGGGACCATTTTCTAAGTAATTAAATATAGGTTGTAGCAACATAGATCGTAGATGATTATGAAAAATGCTTTACCAAGTTTCACTTTTTTTCATTACACAAATTCAATTTGTTTGAACAAGATTTTAAAAATAGCAATTATACCCTACCAGTTAATAATTTTTTTAGAATGAATGATTTATAATAGAAGCAAGCAACACAATTAGCAAGCAGCATTACTGTTTATTTTCATTTTTTCGTGTATACACTTATTTATATCCCATGTTCTTCCACAAAGAAGCTGAAGTGACTGTTGCTATTCATTTCATATGCTGTTATTCCTAATTCATTACCCAGGAGACACCAGTTCTCTTGGTAGTGAAATAAATGTTAATTTAAGTATTTTTTGCCTCAAACATTTGACTCAAAAGTAATTAAAATCTCTCATGAAATAACAGAAGAATATACAAGTTCTCCAAATCCTTCAAAGAATAAAAATGTTATTTACTCCTGTTATCTGTTGGGGTTAGGGATTGGGGACTTTAAATAACTCAAACAACAAATGACCACTAAATCCCACCGTCATGGACTATGGGAAACTAAAATCAGCTTTAACACTTTCAGACAACTTCCAACCTCCCATCCACTCCTCATTTGTGTCCTTGCCCTTCTCCACACTTTGTTTCGCTCTGCTCTAAGCAGATGGCCCTTGTGGTCAAATGTCAAGATCCTGAAACTAATTCTGACCTGGAATACAGTTCTGCTTCATTTGATCTTAGTTCAGGTCACATGCTTTTCCCCATCTATTCCTATGAATGTTTAAGAAAAAGCACCAAATACTTATGCATTTCCTTATTAATAGAACAAAAACATTTGGCTTGCTCTTACCTGGTTAGCCAACTACAGCAAACTACTCACTCTCGGGGAAATCACTAGAAACAAAGATTTAATGGATAAAAACACCAGTCTAGTGACAATCTTTTCTGATGGAAATTGCTTAGAAGTTTTTTTCTTAAATATGAAAGTAGAGCTGCGTGACTTATAATTAAATGCTGATTATCCTCTGTCTGGATATATTCACAGGTAGCTATGTGTATACTTGTATATGCACAAGAGAGGTGTGAAAGAATACATCTTCAAAGAGTGGCCGTATCAAAGAGTGTGACTGGGAGATGAGAAAGGAGAGCTTTCACTTCCTGCTTCCTATACATAAATCCTATTTGAAGTTTTACAGTGATCAAATATTTTAATTAATAATTCATTAAATAATAATTTAAATAAAAATAATTATTTCTAACATTCACAAAGATGACAGCATGGTCGATTTAAAATCTTCTCTATATTTTCCATAGTGGTGTTTTGAATACAGTGATTTATGACACATTTTGGGCTTTATCCTACTGTACAAATGATTGAAAATAAAAAGATGAAACTTATCCCAATTATCATACATATACAATTCCTGTTAGATATGAATATCTTGCCTCAAGATTTTGATTAAAGAGTTCTAATTTAGTCCTACCTCTGTGACTAGGATTATAACCTTTTAATATTGTTACCAAGATCTTATACAAATCACCCATTCAACAGGCAACTCAGGGAACACCTTGTCATCCACTAGCTGAGCATGGAGGGTTGTATGAGCTAGCTTTTATCGCATGCTTACTGTGGCCCAGGACTGTGCGTAGTGCTTTACATGTATTAACTCCTTTCATCTTCCCAACACTCCTGTAAGGTAGAAATATTATTTAACCCATTTTATTAAGATGAAGACACCGAGATGCAGATTTAGAATCCCAGAGGTCTGACTCTGACTCAACAGCCCATGGTTTTAAACCATGATTTCATAGTGCCTTCTGGATCATAAAGTAGATATAATCTAGTAGGAGAAGTTTTACAAGTAAATATTTAAGGATATTTTAACTGGAAAAACTTGAATTTCCGACAATAGGAAGTTAAGGGTAGTGGACTCTACCCATACAATGAAAGACTTAAGAAGCATTTAAAATGATAATGTAGAATGTAGATACTTATCCACTAACATTAAAAAACTATATTTGGCCTGGCATGGTAGCTCACACCTGTAATCCCAGCACTTTGGGAGGCTGAGGCCAGCATATTACCTGAGGTCAGGAGTTCAAGACCAGCCTGGCGAACATGGTGAAACCCCATCTCTACTGAAAATACAAAAATTAACTGGGCATCATGGCAGGCACCTGTAATCCCAGCTACTCTCAAAGCTGACGCAGGAGAATTGCTTGAACCCAGGAGGCGGAGGTTGCAGTGAGCTGAAATCATGCCACTGCACTCCAGCCTGAGCAACAACTATCTTTATATTAAGTGGAAAAGATTATAGCAGTTCTTATAATGTGATTTAAACCTTGTAAAAGAAAAGTCATATAATTAAAAGCCAAAGCCAGATTTATAAAAAGCATCTACGTGTTTGTAGGCCAAAGCAGTCTGCATAAACAATTCAGGTCAGAATACTGGGGAGCACTTCACTTGTCTCCTCAACATACAGCCCCAGGCATCCACCACCAGTCAATCCAAGGTGGCCCTCAAGAAAATTCTCTTTGCCTTTTGAGCATTTGCTGCCCACAATTCCACTGCTAGAATCTATTCATCTAGTATTTCTTCTTGATTTCATTCTTATCTCTTATTTCATTCTCCTGTCTAAACTCTGTGGGTCTCTGTGTCTCTCCTTTTTGTAGACTCCTCCTGTCACTCAGTTGTACCCTGGATCCTGGTGTGCTACTTCTGTTATTGCTCTCTTCCACATCACCTTTTCCTTCTTTATCCCATCATTCCCATAAGCACACAAATATGCTCTTATGGCTACAATTATTTTTTTAAAGGGTTTCTCTAGATCTAGATAATCTCCAGCCCTTCATAGCACATCTCCTTGATAAAGCTATGTTGACTGTTTCTACTTTCTCACCCGCTTATTTTTTTCTCTTCACTCTCTCCCAGCAGGCTTTGCTTTCTACCTCTCCATCGTAACCAGGCTCAACTAGTCTCCTTGACTTCCAACTTGCCAAATCCAGTGATCAGTTCTCTGGCCTGTGTTACTCAAACATTCAGCAGCCCATGAGACTGTTGAGACTCCTTTCTTGAAATTCTTTCTTTGCTGAGTATCTTAGTTTCTTCATGCTGCTGTAACAGAATACTGTAGACTGGGTAATCTATAAACAGCATTAATTTACACTCATAGGTCTGGAGGCTGGGAAGTTCAAGATCAAGGCACTAGCAGATTCAGTGTCTGGTGATAGCTCCTCTCTGCTTCAAAGTTTTTGCCTTCTAGCTGTGCCCTCACATGGTGGAAGGGGCCGACAAGCTCCCTTGGGCCCTCTTTTATAAGGGCACTGTTCCTATTTATAAGGGCTCCACCCTCATGACCCAATCATCTCCTAAAGGCCCTATCTCTTAATACCAACACATTAGGAATTAGATTTCAACATACAAATTTGGGGAGGACGCAAACATTCAGACCATAGCACTGGGTTTCTAGGACACCACAGTCTCCTGGCTTTCCTTCTGCCTCACTCACTGCATCTTCTCAGCCTATTCTGCTGGATGCTCCTTTTGCTGACCACTTCTCTTCTGTTCCCATTTATTCCCAGGTATTGCCATCTAGCCCTGTGGCACTAAATATCATCTATAGGCCAATCAGTTCCCCATTTATAATACCAGTCTCAATCTCTCCCCTAAATTCTGTTAACTTGGGTGTCTAAAAAGCATCTCACACTCACCGTGTCCAAAACAGAACACTCAGTGTCCACCCTGTGGCTGAGACGGCTAGCTGCCCTCCAGTAACCATCCTCTCCTTCTATTGTAATACACGTGATTTTACTGGGCACACAGCCACTCAGAATAAAGCCTACACTGACAACATTTCAGTGTCTTTTGTAGCTGAGTTTCTGGTCAATGAGATGTGATCAGAACTATCGTGTAGCAGCTGCTAGAAAAACTTTTAACATACTGCAAATAGACATCCTATTCCTCCTCTTTGCCCTTCTTCCATCCTGCTGCCTGGAATACAGATGTGATAGTTGGAACTTTCGCGTCCATCTTGGGTGATGAGAACGGAGGACAACATCCTAGAAACAGGGCAGTGATGATGCGGAAAGGTTTCTGAAGGTATGGCGTTGTCATACCTGCTCCGGACTGCCCACCTTCAGGCTTCCTTTATATGATAAAGGAATACAGATGCTCTTCAACTTACGATAGGGTTACATACCAGTAAACCTATTGCAAGTTGAAAATATTGTAAGTCAAAAATGCATTTAATACACCTAAACTACTGAACATCGCAGCTTAGCCTAGCCTACCTTAAATGTGCTCAGGGCCACGCACAGTGGCTTATACCTATAATCCCAGCACTGTGGGAGGCCAAGATGGAGGGTTTCTTGAGCCCAGGCATTCAAGACCAACCCTACAGTTGGGCTAAACTATTTGGCAACAGACTACACTGTAGAGTATCCATTGTTTACCCTTGTGATCTGGGGGTTGTGGTTTGCTGCTGCTGCCCAGCATTGTGAGAGAGTATCGTAATGCATATTGCTAGCCTGGAAGAAGATCAAAATTCAACATTCAAAGATTTCTACTAAATGCTTATCACTTTAGCACCACCAGAAAGTCAAAAAAACTGTGAGTTAGAATGGTTTAATTCAGGGACTCTCTGTAAACTACCTTGTTCAGGCCACTATTACTATGCTTCAAAGCTGAATCTAACCCTAACTAATACAGTCATCTCTATCTATCAGAGAACAATCCTCTTTTCACATATCAGGCAACTGAAAATATAAAATTAGTAGAAAAGATGATCTGTTTTTATACTACTTTGCTCAACAGATAACTTTTCTAGAATATAATTGTACCGAATAATGATTTATACTTCCATTTTCTCAGGCTTTAAATGAATTCTAATAAAAATCCATTTATGCTATTTAGATTATACTCCTCTCTAAATGGATTTGTCCTCATCTGACATTTTGTGCTGGTTTAAGCACTTTCAAAGACAGGCCTAAAACCAAATACAACCTTCTCAATACTTGAAATCGTGTCCAAATGTGAGTTTTTCTCAGGCTATAATATCTAGAATTTTTTAAGTTTAAAAAGTAATGTTTATTCCATATATGATACAAGCTCCATATTGAATGAATGACTGAGTAAATTAATAGTATACTATCACATAATTATTTAACTATATAAAATTACCCTGGTGATTTAAAAACATGTTCCCCAATTTTTTTGGATACACTTCTCATTAAAGGCGAGTCCATTTGTGCTGCTATACAAAATAGACTAAGTAATTAATAAATAAAGAAACGTATTTCCCACAGTTCTGGAGGTGTGGCTGTCCAAGATCAAAGAGCTGGCAGGTTCAATGTCTGATAATGGCCTGATCTCTTCTTTCAAGATGGCACCTTGTACACTGTTTCCTTCAGAGGGTGCTAACTCTATGTCCTTATGGCAGAAGAGATGGAAGGGATCGAAGGAACAGACTTACTCCTTCAACCCCTTTTTATAAGTGGCTAATCCCATCCATAAGGGCTTCCCCTCATGACTTAATCATCCCCTAAATGCCTTACCTCTTCATCCTATCACACTGGCAATTAAATTTCAACATATGAAATTTGGAGGATACATTCAGATCACAGTAGGTGGGATTTAATTTCCCTCCCCTTGTATGTGGGCCAGCCTTAGTGATTGACTTGGAACTGATAGATTGTGGTAGTTTAGAGCAGGCAGGACAGCTTCTGCCTGGCTCTATTGGACATGCCTTTGGATCCCTGTGACAACACACACGTAAGTCTGGCTCCTCTGAAGCTGCCATGCTGGAGAGGCCACGCAGGGGTGGAGGGAGACAACTGAGGAGCCTGAGCTGTCGCAGATCCCAGCTGACTGAGTTTTCCCAGCATCACCTGCCAGACTTGTAAATGATTCCAGTTACTCCAGTCCTCAGCCTCAGAGCAGCTCTTGGCAACTAGGGCAGAAATGAGCTTTCCCTGCTGAGCCCTGACCAGATTGCAGACTTGTAAGTAGGATAAACAGTGTTTGATACCTCTAGATGTGAGGATAATTTGAACAGCACCCATAGTAATGGGAACATTCCTTAATCAGCATATTGACTCTATATGCTGCTTCCTTGATTGTGTTGGAGAACATTCTGACCCTTTTGCTCATTCCCTTTGGGCTGATTCCCTCTGTGGACAAGGGGCAGTTTTGCACTTGCCTACCACTCCTGTCTCCACAGTTTAGAGAGAGCTTTGTTCCATTCCCTTTGTTCCCTTTCCTCTACCCAGGGAAAATATCAGAGCTGTTGCCTTCCGAAATGGAAACAAAATCACCGGTTTCAAAGCAAACTGCCTTAAGATGCGGTTTGTAAAGATAGTGCAATTAAGTGATAGGCTTTCCCTTTTCTTTACCCTAGAAACAGAAACAGACTCAATGGAATGTGTTTCAGCATAATCGAGGTGACCAAGGAGTGGCCTCCGCATAGGAACAAAGCAACTAAAAAGAAAATTATAGCCTCATTAACCTGTCTAAGGTAGTGATTTTTTAAGTGAAAAGCAGTGGGTGGTGTAGTTTTTCAAAAGGTGGGCCATAGTACCATTTCTTCAGTGCTCCCTGTAGAGGAGGGTACTATCATTACATATATTCTCTAGGCCAAGGTTCACCTAGGCTAGAGAAGGAACAATCTAATGTAATTCTGTCTCATTAGCGCATTTCCCTCAAAAGGAAAATTATTTTATAAATGGTTGATATGTATGCCAAATACAGAGCCTACTATAAATGATGCATGATATTCTAGTTTATAAATTGGTCTCCTATGAAATAATGTGTTTCTTCCCCTAAACTTGATCATGCCACAGAAGGTTATTAGGATCAGTTCCTAGACCACTGAAGAGCTTTGGCAACTCTACCGATGTAACAGTGCCTTGAAGGAGTCTACAGGAAGCTGGTAACTGGTTTTTTTCTTTCTGTGATGTAAGTTTAGCATAGCAGGAAATACTGTGTAATTAGAAGAGGTTCCCAGAGGTTGAGGCCTTATCTGGATGATTGTCAAGTCCAAACCGCACTTTCTAGACCCAGTCTCAGGGAGTCCAGTTTCTTTACAGCAGGGCCCACCTACTGGCTTTAGTTTCATGGTTGTAACTTCTGCAACCCCAGACTGTTAATTCTACGCAAAGGCAAATATATCAGTCTGGTAAGTTTGGGTTTATATCCCAAGATAGAGCCACCTCATCATCTAAAAGTCATTTGGAAAACTAAAGAACGATGGCTATCAACTATATAAGTAGCTTTCAATTCAAAAGAGGGAAGTGTAATACAATTAAGTTAAATTACATTTTGATTCTGGTTGCTGATATTATTTGATCATTTCATTAATAGTGTCAGTAAAACTGAGCACACCTTAGAGTCTAATTACATGTCCCTCAACCTCTTCCATGACCTATTTCTCTCCTCTCCCTTTCAGCCTCGCAGCCTTCCTTCTTCTCCTTTATCACTGCCCACCAGAGAGGCAGCTTGTTGATAATGATGATACCCTCTTATTTGTCAAAAATTCACCAAGCTGTTAATAACTTAGATTTCTTTATGAAAAGTACAGCAGATTGAAGTCAACCAACAGGCCCACACTATTTAAATTTTTTGTTACTAGGGTGACAATTCTACACCCAATTTTAGTTTTCAAAATCCAGGCAGAAACATCTTTATTGGGATTTAGCAATGACTTTGTTTTACAACCTGCAGAAATTATTAGAAAGATACATATTTTTCCCTCACCTTCTATTTTGTTCTATATTTTTGTAAAAAAAAAAAAATAAGCTGTCATAGTTTTATGAGTACAAAAAGGAAAACATTTTTTATGATCATCCCTGTCTACATAAGACTGAAATTTGTGAGCATTTAACACATGTGTACCGAAAAAATATTGAAAATATTGTGATATAAAAGTACCATTTTCAGGCAACCACCTATAAACCAAAACATTACTAAGGCATTCTTACGTGCCATCATGAGCCTCCCTATGAACTGAGTCATGTATGAGAATCTTAAAAAAAAAATCCTAGGAGGTTCAAAAGATAACCCTTTCCATAATGATGAGACACGTCCATAGAGAGGGGCTTCACTATTTCTGACTCTTATCCAGTATTTCATGTCATTCTGAGAGCCCTCATCTTCAGGGTCAGCCACGTGAAGTGCAGCATGCTCAGCACAGCCGGTCCTTAATACGCAGCGAACAGTCGTCTTTCCATTAAAATGTCATTTTTGCTTCTGCTTTTCCATCTAGCACATATGTCCTTCTAGTGGTCCTTGTGTCGTTGGCCTCCTTCCATCCCCTCTTAGCTCTATTCTTTCGATTCAATTGTGCACAAATCGAACCAGGGCCGTCAGGGCGACGCGTTTCGAATTTCCCTTTGAGGCCGTGCGCACCCCTCTCTGCGCGGAGGTCTGAGCCAGTGGGTGCCCAGCTGACGCCGCCCCACGATCGATGCCACCTGAAGCTACCCTGGCGAGTCTGCGGCTGCCTGGCTTAGTCCCGGAGTCCATGGCCACGGAGACTGCTGCCCTGACATGATTTTTATGACCATAGAACGTTGCATGCCTCACTCTAAGGGAAAAGTTATCTAGTGAAGTCGGCTGTAAAGCAAAACTCCTTAAATAAGGCTCTTTCCCACCCCCACTATTTCTATTATAAAATCAAAGAAACAGTATCAGCAAGGGGGGACAAAACACAGCTTTTTATGTTTGCGCCTCACTTTGTTCCCAGCAGGATTGAAAGTAATTTTTAAGGATATGTAAAACAAGAGAGTGGACATTTAAAAGTGAAAAGGGATAAAAACAAGGGTGGGGACGTAAAATAGAGCCAGGAACAAGGCTTAAGTGACGTCTAAAATAATGACCTCTGCTATGAGTGGGCCACAGTTTGGCACTAAATTATCTAGCAGTTCTCTATCAGCTAATGGCATCCCCCGACCCCAACTCAATTTGTCTAGGAGCATTTCTGGGGGGAGGTGGAGAGGTCACGGTGAGGGTGAAAATGTAGGCGTGTCCAGCCAGCTCATTTTCCATTTGGCTTCATGTAGGAGACAATTTTCACATAGCTGGAAGAGAGAACATCCTGGACTGCGCGTCCTTAAAGAAATCTTCCTCAAATATTGCTCTTCAGAGACAAAGGTGCTCGTAAATATTGGAAGGCATTGAATTCAAAGTCTAGGCAGGCTTGCCTTGCCAAGAACAGAAGCCTTAAAGATGTACACAGCCGCTTGCTCTCCTCTCCTTCACAGGCAGACAGCTCAAAAGATGATCTATTCTTGCTGTCTCGGATTCTTCACTTCCCCCTCACTCTAAAACCATGCAAATCTACCTGCCACCCCCACCACTTCACTGAAGCTGAGTTTGCCGAGGTCCCCAAAGCACTTTTCAGTTATTTTACCTGGGTCCTGACAGCATTTGAACACTCACTGCTCTCTTTTTAAAATACCTAGTACCTTGGGTTCTCCTAACAGCACACGTTAGTGGCCATGATCTCCCTCTTCTCTGCTCGTTTCTTCTTCTTGTCTTCTGTTGCCTTCTCCTTCTGCACCCGACCCTTCAGTGTTGGTGTTCCCTGGGATGCTGTTCTAGTGCTGAGAACCCTTTATTAGAAAAGGTTCACAAAAGTGTGGCCACCATACAGACCAGCAAAAAATCTTTCTAATTCTTCTGAATCCCAGAGTTGTAGGGAACCAGCCCCCACATCCCCTGTGGGCACCGCGAGTTCGGTGGCGACACAGGATTGAGAAAAAGATTAAGAATAAAAGTGGGACCAGGGGGCCATCACTTATTACTGGAGGCAGTGAAGTCCCTGAGCTCTGATCTCTCACACTATTTGTTGGTTACAATCACTTTGATCTATAGGCTAGGGGTAGAGTGATGGTGGAGTGAATCAGTGAGCTGGAACTGAATCAGTGAGCTGGAACTGGTGTGTCATTCTAAAGATTGATAACAGCGGCAGTTTGGGAGTTTCACAAAACAAGAACATGTGGTTATCTTTAACCTATTGTCTATGTGAGGCTGGTAGAATTCGGGCCTTACAAGAAGCCTACAAGTCTGGTTACGTCTTAGTGCTACAAAGGGGTTTTACGTCCTTGAGCACAACGTTTATGGTAACAGAGCCTAGGTCACCCTGCACCAACCAGAACATGAGGCATGGAGAGGCCTTCCTCCCCAGAGGCCTCCTGCGGCCTTCTGCAGTTTATTGTTTCTGATTTCTTTTATACATGTAACAGTTTATGTAGGCACACTGTAAATGCTTCCTCCATTGCTGCTTCCCCCAACACAGAGTGAAGAATTTCATGAAGCTCTGGTTACCTGAATAATGGCTGCGGCAGACACAGTATATTGACTCAGTCAGCCTCTAACCCAGACTCCTTCTGGGGTCTTTCAACGTACTGCAGACACTGGAGAGCTAGGAGCTATGTTTCCTGACTGCCTTGCACCAAGGGTTTCAAATGCGATTTAGTCATTATTAATCAGAGGTACTCCCGTGAAATTTGAATTTGGAACCGAGTTCAGTGGAGGGAGAGGCAGCAGTGCCTGAAGCATCCATTTAGCTGGTGTGAGGATCTAGCCAGTGTGGCTCTGGGGTCAAGAATTCTGGTGGTGCCTTCCTGATACCTGGACTGATAGGGTAGTGTGTTCATAAATACAATATTTTAGTGGCAGCCTCCTGATTCCCCTAATAGGCCTATCAGGAAAAATTGTCCGAGGCTTGAAATTGGATAATAGAGATTGGGAGTGTCTTTCGGGAAAATTCTGTTATTGTCTGGTAGAAACTTTAGGAATTTTCTAATTTCGTAGGGGTGTGAACTGGTGACTTCCTATTAACTACACTATTTTACAACTCTGGAAGGTAGAAATTTATTTGCAGCAAACTATAGAAATACAAGTAGTTCTGTTTTTTACTTTTTAGTTTTATTTGAATATAGAAGAGACAGGATTTCATTTTTTTGCCCAGGCTGGTCCCAAACACCTGGGCTCAAGCAATCCTCCTGCCTTGGACTCCCCAAGTGCTAGAATTACCGGCATGACCAGCCACAGATAATTCTTATCCATAGCAAAACACATTTTTTTTGGTAGATATAAAATTTTTTGCCCTCAAGGAAAGATAATCCCAAACTATTTTTATTGCCCTAAAGCTACATTGTCTAATATGAAAGCTACTAGTCATATGGTTACTGAACTCTTATAATGTGGCAAGTTTGAATTGAGGTGTCTTGTAAGTGTAAAATATACGCCAGATTTCAAAGACTTAATATGAAAAAGTATGTAAAAATATCTCATTAATTTTATATATTATTTATATTGATTGCATCTTGAAATAATTCTATCTTGGATAGAGTGGATTAAATAAGATATATTATTAAAATTAATGTTAACTATTTTTACTTCTTAAAATGTGACTCCTTGGAAATTTAAATTACAGATGAGGCTTGCATTATGGTTCTGTCAGATGGTCCTGTCCTATAGAATTTTAGCCAGTTTTGCCTCTATTAGCCAGTTGATTTCAACATTTCTGATTATGTGTATCTCTGAATTCTCCTTTAAACTGTACTTAACATCTTACAGTTTCCCTCATTAATTAATGTATTAAAATCTTTGTGACATGTCATTTTATACGTGCATGAGAATCAGTTTTAACATTTATACTTTAGCAGTCAGTTCTCCTAATATCCTATATTAAATTCCATTCTAAAATAGCTGTCAATACCCTGACATTAGCTTAAAATTGAACATTTACTATTTTCCAGATACTGTGTTAAACACTTTACACAGATTTTTATTTAATCTTCAGAACAACTCCGTGAGGTAGGCAGTACACTCCTCATTTTACAGATGAGGCACTGAGAGTTAACAAAACTTGTCTAAGATAACTAGGAAGTAGTAGCAGGACTCACATCTAAGCATACTGATTCTAAAGTTAACTTCCATCTGTTGCCACTGCCAGCACCTATTCTGTTCCACCAAATAAAACAGAAAGAAGGGCATATCTGTCACTCTGTTGACCTAGAAGCTGCAGTGCAGCAGGGAAGTTGCAGGTTACAGTCATCCCCTCACTTGTTCTGCCTTCTCTGCTCCCAGGCCCTTTGATTCAATTAGCTGGTTCTCAGAATCCTGGGCATAGCTCAAGCCTGAGTGGCTCTTCCAGACTCTCACCCAACTCAGGAGGTTGAATGATGGGCCATTTTCCACTGCAAGCTGAGGAGCACCTCTGCCAAGACCAAAAGGTCTTACTGGTGGAGGTGCATTAGAAGTATGTGACTCTGAGGGTCACAGAGCTTGCTAAACAGGCTGTCTACCATCTTTGGCAAAGGCAGAGAATAATTACACTGTAATAACAGTTATTAATGGCCAGATGTTGCATTAAGTGATTTACATACATTCTCTCTAATCCTTTCAGTAGCTCAGTGGGGTAAGTAGTAGTATCATCATTTTAAAAACAAGGAATCTGGGTCTCAGGTTAATTATGAATGCTCTAGGATTCCCTGGATAATCACTGAACTCACTAGTCATGAGCTATATATCTGACAAATATTTCAGACATTTAAACATTTGATAATAAAGGAGTCTATGGTATTATTTGCCCACATGTAGCTGAATAAGGAAACTTGTTAAAGAAAGAATAGCAAAAAATTTATATATTATCCTTCCATTATTAATGCTAGTTTAAAAGCTTGAAATTGACAGGCAACTCAATATTTTCCAACATGCATCACATTAGCTTTTAATTCATTAGCTGTCTTTTTTCTACTGTCTCCTGTCTTGCTATGGTCTACATTTTATGTTTGTGCTGCAGAGACATCTGAAAGGATTATGCCACCCCACTTTAGTCCCAGGAAATAGAAATACTATGAATTATTGATAGTGTTAGCTTTCTAGTGCTTTAATTTCACCTCTGTTTCAGACGAGGGTATTAGTTAAATGGAATTTTTGTATCACTCGAGGAGCTTACTACGTAGGAAACACTAACTGACTTGAATTATAGAAAAGACAGTCCTATGTTGATTTCCATTTCTACACAGGATGGATTCTCCATACATTCCACTCCCTATATTTTTGCTCAGCGTTAGGTTAATTGGGCAGTTTTCAAACGGAGTTCCTCAGAACCCGTGGGATTCCCCAGAGGTGCTTGCGGTATAACTGGAAAAGCAAGAGGGCTGGGTGGGATGATATGTGCACGTGCACATACACATGAGCGCACACATACGCCCCCAGCCATTCCCTTGCTTCAGAAAAGAACTTCACTTGTCTACTGTAAGCATTAAGCTTTTTTTTTGTGAGATTATGTTGGAAGAAAGGATTCTTCTCTTTAAAAAGCTTGAGGCTGGGTGTGGTGGCTGACACCTGTAATTGCAACTCTTGGGAGGCTGAGGTGGGAGAACTGCTTAAGGTCAGGAGTTTGAGACCAGCCAGAGCCAGATAGTGAGACCCCATCTCTGCAAAAAATAAAACAATTAGCCAGGTGTAGTGGCACACATTTATAGTCCCAGCTACTCTGGAGGCTGAGGCAGGAGGATCCTGTGAGCCCAGGAGGTTGAGGCCAGAGTGAGTCATGATTACAACACTGCATTCCAGCGTGGGTGACAGAGTAAGACCCTGTCGCTTTAAAAAAAAAAAAAAAAAAAGTAAAAATATACTAAGTTAATACAATAAAAACAATAGTAGATGTTTGCACATCTTTGAGATACTAGGAAAAAATGTCTAAGGATTTTTATACTATATACTGAGCATATACAGCTGTACACTGGACTTGACAGAAGCGGACAGCATGTGTTATGACTAGGCTTGCAGGATGGACTTGGCCTTCCTGTGGTGTTGTAAGAATTACCCTGAATTCTGGGTGAAGCCAGTTACCATGTGTATTTACATAATGAATCAACTCACAAGCACAAAAAATGCAGTAACACTGGGGCTGGCACAGATAAATGAACCAGTTGCACAGGTAAACTTGGTTCACTTGCTCCTATTTGGGTCTTTGGGTCCCTGAGTCCATAGACCTCCAATGTCCTTTAAGAGAAGGAATATAGTCTTTGTTTGTGTTCTTCAGAAGGGACTACCATGAGTAAAATATTTTATCAGTTCCTGTAATAAGAGCAAACATTTCTCTAACTTGCCAACAGTATTTTAAAAAGTGAAGGTTTTGTGTGAGATAAAATTAAAGAGTTAAAAAGTAGCACTCAGAGTTCCTTTCTGTGTGTGGACGATATAGGTACCTAGAAATTGCCCTCCTCTCCTGCATGGAAGCTGTTGACTTGGAGAAGGGAGGCAGATGACAAAGACTCATTCATTCAATATACATGTATTTATTTGGGGTGGGGGGGTGAGTCTTTATTTCTTTTAAGTCTTATTTTTAATTGCAAGTACCCACTGTCACCAGGCATCATGCTAGGTGTTGGGAATCTAATAGTAAGACTGATCCTGCCACCCTTTATTTTTTTGTAGAACAGAGTCTCACTCTGTCGCCCAGGCTGGCATGATCTTGGCTCACTGCAAACTCCGCATCCCAGGTTCAAGCAATTCTCATACCTCAGCCTCCCAAGTAGCTGGATTACAGGCACCCACCCCCATGCCTGGCTAATTTTTGTATTTTTAGCAGAGACAGAGTTTCACCATGTTGCGCAGGCTGCTCTCGAATTCCTGGCCTCAAGTGATCTGCCCGCTTCCACTTCCCAAAGTGCCGGGATTACAGCATGAGCCACGGTGCCCAGCCTGATCCTGCCACCTTCTTAGAATTTGCATTCTAATGTGGAGGAGGCATATAATAAACATGTGTTTATTATATATGTTTGTCATGATGCACACAACAGAATGGGGTGGGGCCTTTTTCACATGGGGCAGTCAAAGAGGGGCCCCTAGGACAGCAAAATCTAAGTGCATTTTAGAAGGCCACAGCTGGCCTCTCTGCTGGTTTCCAAAGCAATACATGTGTGGCGCTTACTGCATGTGATGGCTAAATATGTGCCATCTGTACTAAATAATTATAACGCTGTGGAAACCCTGAGGGGACCAATTATTGGTCTGTATAGGAACAAAATATATAGCACAGTTAATTTATTACACAAATAGATTTTTCCTTGGTCATTTAACATTTATCAGCACTGTGTTTTTTTTTTTTAATGCAAAGGTGGCCTGAGAGATAATTCAAAGTAATACACGCAAGATCATTGTCCTTTGCCATTCCATAAAAAATTGTCTTCAGCACTGTTTATGATCCTCAAACATATAAAAAAATGCATCTGTACTGATATCTCCTCTTATACTGTTACTTTATAATTGTTAAAGGCAACATGATTTTTGTAAGGGATTAAAATACACTTTACAAAAATTAATTTCATTTACAAAACCTCTACATAGGTATGTAAAATACATTAGAGTGAAGAGGGACACGTGGTTATCAAGTAACCTGACTTCTCTCAACAGAAGTTTCCAGTTTACATTCTTACTCTTTCATTTTTACTACTTGAACTTTCTTTTTTGTTTTTAAAAGCTTTTCAGTGGACCAGCCTTTCTTAAATAGAAATACATGAAAGATCTATGCACACAAAACTGATTCAGATTTGCAGCAGAAATGTTAGACTTCAATCTAACATAATTCATCCATCTACCCACTCATCCATTCAATATTTATTGAGTCAACTAAACTCAGAGGTAAAATACGCTGGAACCAGAGCAGTGTATTATGGTTGGGTTGGCTCCTTGGGTGGGTGAACAATGTTCCTGGCTTTTTTCTTTCTTTGCACACTTACTGTAGCAATTTTCAGAAACGCAAGTAAGTAGTCAAACTGGCTGGATAGCCTAAAAAATTTGAAATTATCTGGCCAAGTGCAGTGGCTCACACTTACAATCCTAATACTTTGGGAGGCCAAGATGGGAGGATCACTTGAGGCCAGGAGTTTAAGACCAGCCTGGGCAGCATAGTGAGACTCCATCTCTGCAAAAAAAAAAAAAAACTTTTAAATTAGTCAAGCATGGTAGCTCATTCCTGTAGTCCCACATACTTGAGAGGCTGAGATGGGAGGATCGCTGAAGCTCAGGAGTTTGCGATTACAGTGTGCTATGATTGTGCCACTGCATTCCAACCTGGGCAACAGAGTGAGACCCCCCCATCTCAACAAAAAATGAACAAACAAAAAAATTATCCAGTTCAGTCAATGTGATAAAATGAACTAACAGAATGAATTTGGGGAAAATAATTCAGGAAAAATACATGGGGTGGTTTACCCAGCAACCCCTAGGAAAAGAAAAACTATTATACTATTAAAGGAGTTCGGTAATGCATCTGATTACAATATAAGAGATCACTAGTTTTCCTTTATTTTGTTTAAAAACATGATGACTAAAAAGCATCTTGTTCAAAATAGCAAAAAAAAAAAAAAAAAATTAAGTATCAATTTATCAAGAAATATGCAGGACCTGAACTGAACAAACTGTAAAATTTTAGTGAGAAAATTTAAAGACTTGAGCAAAAGTGGAGAAAATTTTCACTCTTGATGACAAGCTTAAATGTTGTTAGAATTGCCACCACCCTCCAAATTGTTTTTAGATTTAAAAAGGGATGTGAAAGGATTGGACAAAATTATGCTAAACTCTAATGGAATGTATAACACAAGCAAGGACATTTAAAACTAGAAGAATAAAGAGGTGGAGGTATAGGGAATAATGGACATTAAAATATATTCTAAAACTATAATAATTAGAATAGTACTGGCTTAGGGATTAAGTAATCAATGGCGCCAAATACAATGTCTATAAACAGACTCAGGCATAGGCACAAATTTAATATAACAGTTACATTTGGAATCCGTAGAAACAGATAAATTATTCAGTAAAAGGTGCTGGGGGAAATGTCTATTCAAAATTAAGACATCTTTTTCATGTAAGGCAATCACATAATTCCAGATGTATGAAAGATTTAAATATAAAGGATAAAGCCATACTTTCATAAAAAGATGGCACATTTTGAACACATGCATTTGCCTCTGCTCCCTCCTAAACACAACTTAAATATCAGTAAAAATGATTTTTAAAAACACCCACAAGGACAAATAATGGGAGATATAGCTACCACAGTAAAACTTTGAAAACTAGAAAGCAGATGAGCAGGTGGTAACACAAATCTAACTGCCAGCCTGCAATGGGTAAAGCAGAGAATTGGTCCAATTAACACAGTGGAAATCCCGCAAGGCTCGGGCCACTAGAAGCGGGAATGAGGTGGGGCTAAAAATAATGATTCCAAATCTGTTTACTAAGCAGTTGTCCTCCATGTCACACAGGAGAGTAGCTGCCCTGCCTGCCCAGGCAGAAGCCGGAGTTTCGTTTTTTTTTTGAGATGGACTCACTCACTCTGTCGCCCAGGCTGGAATGCAGTGGCACGATCTCGGCTCACTGCAACCTCTGCCTCCCAGGTTCAAGCGATTCTCCTGCCTCCGCCTCCTGAATAGCTGAAATTAAAGGTGCACACCACCCTGCCCAGCTAATTTATATATTTTTTAGTAGAGATGGGGTTTCACCATGTTGGCTAGGCTGGTCTTGAACTCCTAACCTCAACTGATCTACCCGCCTTGGCCTCCCAAAGTGCTGGGACTACAGGTATGAGCCACCGAGGCACAGCTGAAAAAATGATGTAGTGCTGAAGACAGGGATTCAGCGAAAGTTAATTCCTGGATGTTGGGCCCTTAACCTTCTTCCCAGATTGTCAAAACACACATAACCAGACTCATAGCTTCTAGGCAGGAAATAGGGTGTATCTTTCCTGGAGAATATGACCAGTCCAAGAGAAAAGATATCAAGGTACCAACATCAGAGGCTCCCAGATGCAATGGTCACCCTAGAAAACCTAAGACCACAGCTCAGCACTAAGAAGAAAGAGAAGTCCATTGCAGATTGGGGGACGGGGAGGTTGACACTCCGTCACTCGCTCCAGGAAGCCTCTGATTGAACTGTTAAATCTGCTCTCTGAAATGGATTGTCCCTACTGAAAAAGCTCTGGCCCAGGCATTGATGCCAGCCTCCACTGGTTTGGCCCCTGCCTGCAGGACAGGCATCTGAAGAGCACACCGCATGGCAGGCAGGTGTGTTTGCAGGTCCCTGGCCATCTAGAAGAACTTTAAGGGTCCTCATTGCTCTTTTGCAATTTCTTTCAGTTAACATTTGTCAACTCCTATAGCAATTATTACACCTCTTCACTTTATTCAGTTCCTCAACTCTCCCACCACCCCCTTATTCTTAGTAAATTACCTTACCTCCCACATGCAGAAGATGGAAGCTATCTCATGTGAATGCCTCTTCCTATCCAAATTGCTCTCCAGTTTGTTTTAATCCATTGTCTTCTCTTCCATACAGAGAAGATGTGTCCTCTTTTCTATACCTAATGAGTCTACTCAGTTCTTGATCCTGTTTCTTCTGACTGCTCTTTGCCTTGTTCTGTCAATGGTCACTCCTTTGCTTGAATCTTCGGTTCACTCCCTTTGCCTACTTGTGAGAGTATGTGTGGTAGACACTGATCTACCACTCAGATTCCCTTTCAGGATTGATGGATTCAATCCCCCAGATGCCAGGAGTGCTGCTGGAAGATGGCCCTCAGCCATCAGTCCTCCTCAGAAATTGCTCAGCAGAAGAAAGTCACCTCACTCAAGGTCACATCCTCTTCCCTGGGCAGCTCTCCTCTAATGACTGGGTTAATGTGGGGAATATAAAGACCAGCCCTCTCACCTTAACTTGAGTGTCTTAAAGGTCTTCCCAGTTTCAGAGCTCCTTGAGTCTTGGCTAAGTTCTTCACTGAGACTGCCTCACTGCCCAGCTCTCCCTCAGTCCAATCTTGTCTCCTTTCCGTGCCTCCCACAAGTTGTTAAACCTGAGAGCATTCCCTAATTAACTTCCGGCATGCTAATCATCTCAGAGTCCTGTATCCCAGCCTCCTTCTGACAGTATGTTTGGAAGACAAGGACATTTAATAATTTGTTAGGTAGTACCAGCTTGCCCTTTCAAAAACCTATACAAATTTGCACTCCCGTCACCAATGTAGAAGAGTTCCTCTTTTCCTACACCCTAACTGCCACTACTGGATGTTAATCAAGCTTTTAAATCTTGCCATTTCATAAGTGACAGATGGTGTCTTATTCTTTATTTGTATTTTTTAATTATGCATAAGAGTGAGAATGTTTTTACATATTTACTGGCTATTTATATTTCCCTTTCATTTGCTTGTGTCATTTGCCCATTTTTCTGTTGCACAGTCATACATATTGGTAATACACCATGTACCATAAATATGGTATATTAATTTCCAAGTACTGTTTGTGTAGT
This sequence comes from Cacajao melanocephalus, assembly GCA_963573385.1. Taxonomy (NCBI): domain Eukaryota; kingdom Metazoa; phylum Chordata; class Mammalia; order Primates; family Pitheciidae; genus Cacajao; species Cacajao melanocephalus. Next base: position 32,967 of record CAUYLG010026753.1, read on the forward strand.
AAGAAAGTTGCAAATAAGTTTTATCAGATTGCTTTTTGTTTGGCTTTAAGACTTTCTTCTGGCATTCAAATGTTTTGCATTTTTAAAATTTGCTAACATCATCAACATTTTTCCTGTGCTTCTTGGTTTTCTGTCATGATTAAATTGGCATTTCCCATTCTAAGATTTGGGGGAGAAAAACCACTTATGCCTTCTTTAAAACTTAGCTCAAATGTCATTGCTGTCACAAATACGTCTCTGAGTACCTTGACCAGAGTTAACCGCCCCCAATTCCCTTCTCCCTTTATATAAATCACACTGCCCATCATATTCTGCCTTAATATTATGGCCATTTTTATTATTCTCCAAACTCTTCTATTGGAATGTAAGATACTGAGGGAAGGCATTCCATTTTAAATCTCTATGTATGCTCTCCAGTATCTAGAATGACTTACATAAAGTCCTACTTAAATATTTATTGAATTGTATTAACTAGTACTGTTCGATTATGTGACTCTGACACTAAGGGTTAGTGATTATATATATATATATGTATGTATACATACACACGTTTATATGTATATATAAACACACACATATATATGTATATTCCACACACATTCTCATTAGACATAAATTTTATGACTGGTTCTTTTTTTTACTTGGAGAACTCTTAGTTCTGCCATCTTCAGTCCTGAGCCATACCTACCAAGGGCTGATTGCAAAAGCAGCACATGAGAGTGAGGTCTCAGGGCTTGCCAAGTGACAGGTGACCAGAACATTCCTAGCTGAGGAGGCAGATCAGGCAGGGCAGTTCTTAGCAACAGGGCGGCATATATGGAGCTGTGACACAAAGTGACTATCCTCCCCACAGGGTAAACAGAGCTCCGTCTCCCGACACCATGACCATCTGCCCCATCAGTGGCATAGATTCCTCCTACGCTGTACTTTTGGCTGGGAAGAAGTCCCTGATGACTTTGAGGACCAGATATAGGCAGGTGCCTTAACTAGGTGAATACATTGAGCTGTCAGCTCAGGTGGATTAGTCATTGCAGTTCCTATGCCCAGTAGTCCTAGTCTTGATTGATTGGTTTCAGTTTCTCCCTTCTCATTCTCTTGAGCCCATTCAAATACGGCTTTCATGCCACCACAACTTCTCCTACCAAGGTCACAGGTGATGTCCACATTGCTGAACACAGTGGCCAATTCTCATTTCTCACCTCACTGTCCGTGCCAGCAGCATTGGCTTGGTGGATCCCTCTCTACTTGCTGAGGGCTTGACTGGGTTTCCTGGGCACCAGTTTTTCTCATCCCTCACTGGATGCTTCTCCTCCTTTGCTGGTTCTTCCTCTGCTTCCTGAGCACTTAACATTGGAGAACTCCCAAAGTACAGTCATTGGACCTATCTTTCTATCTATATTCATTTTCTTAATGATCCCGGCCAATCTTAGAGCTTTCAACACTGTCTATCTGCTGACAAATTCCAAATTTTATTTCCTCTAGCCAGACTCGTAGGTCCAGCTGCCTACTCAACATCTCACTTTTGGATGTCTAACAGAGATCTCAAATGTAACACTCCAAAACTGAGATTCTGCTCTTCCCCTTCCCCCAAAATCTGCTCCTCTCACAGTCTCTCCATTTTAGTAAATGACAACCCCATCCAACTAGTTACTCACACCAAAAACTCTGGTGTCATCCTTCATTCCTCTCCTTTTCTCACACCCACATTCAATCTGTCAGCAAATCTACTTTTACTATATCTTCAAAATATACGCAGAATCTGAATCCTCCTCACAACCACTCTGCTAACCACCCTGGGCAAGTTACTATCTCCTAAGTGTCTCTCTTTTCTCATCAATAATTGGGTAATACTAGCCTATGACTTACAGGGTTCACATGTGGAATAAAGGATGAGACATGTAAAGAACTAACGTAGTGTCAAACCAATTGTTAGTGCTTGGCCAGGCATGGTGGCGCACACCTGTAATCCCAGCACATTGGGAGGCTGAGGAGAGATGATTGCTTGAGGCCAGGAGATCAGCCTAGGCAACATAGTGAGATCTTGTCTCTACTAAAATTCAAAAAAAATTAGCCAGGTGTGGTGGTGTGTGCCTGTAGTCCCAGCTACCTGGGGACTGAGGCTGGAGGACTGCTTAAGCCCTGAAGGTCAAGGCTGCAGTGAACCATGACCGTACCACTGCACTCCAGCCTGGGTGACAGAGTGAGACCCTGTCTCAAAAAAAAAAAAAAAAAGTTGTTAGTGCTTAATAAATTTTAGCTCTCGTTATTATTTGTGGCCTCTCTTTTCTATGTTTCAGGAAGATGTGACTAGTAAAGTTGAAGCTATCAGCTCCTTTTCATAAAAACTGAGTTTTTTGGCTGGGCACATGGCTCATGCCTGTAATCCCAGCACTTTGGGAGGCTGAGGCAGACAGATCACCAGAGGTCAGGAGTTCAAGACCAACCTGGCCAACATGGTGAATCCCCGTCTCTAATAAAAATATTAGGTGTAGTGGCAAGCACCTGTAGTCCCAGCTACTCAGGAGGCTGAGGCAGGAGAATTGCTTGAATCCGGGAGGTGAAGGTCGCAGTGGGTGGAGATCTCACCACTACACTCCAGCCTGAGCAACAGAGTGAGACTCTGTCTCGAAAAACAAAAGAAAACAAAAACAGTTTTTTTCTTCAGCATATGAAATTTTCATTTTAAAGATTTCAACTAAATGAGCTAAAGAAAAAGAAAAAGAAGAAAAGTCCAAATTAACCTCACCCAGTAAAACTGTCACAAATAAGATCCAAATAAAGGGTTAAGAAAGCACAATGGCAATTTGAGTCATTGGAATTCTTCTCTAGCCTGATTAAGAGTAATTTTCAGCTAACCTAGAAAATATTCTTGATCTAAAGTCAAATAAGATTGTCACATATCATACTGCATAGCTGTATACAGCCCTAGCTTCACAACCTGAAATAATTCTGGGATATGAGTAAACTCATAGGATGTTTCTACAACAGCAACTGAGATAACAGCCATTATTTGTATAAAATAGCTTTGTTTTATAAACCCATAGTCCCACTAAATCTATCATCCCAACTAATTATTAATAGGTAGAAAGATTCTGGAAAATCCTCCGTGTTACCTGAAATGTCAGCAATATACAATAGGCCTGAATTATATAGGAAGCATCTAGGGTAAGGGCCCTAATGCATAAATTAGATACATGGATATCACTAATAAGATAAACCATTGCACTAAATAAGCAGAAAAATATTTCAGAGCATTCAACTTGTCCTTTAATATAATCGCTTTGTTAATATATGTGATGAAGAACAATATTTGGATAAGAAAAAATGCTCATCTTTTAATGTTTTTGGAAAATTATGTTTATTCTTTATTCTTTCAGTATTGATCTCTCTCACCATATATATATATATCTGTATGTTCGTGCATATGTGTGTGTATATATATATATATATATATACACACACACACATAAATACATGAAACCTCTACCACGTGCTGAGTAATGAGGAAACCATAGTGAATTGTTTTTATTACTAAGCTCTTTATAAAAATGTTTTGATCGTTTTGAGTATAAGAGCTAGGTAACAATGGCCTTGGAGTGTTTTAAGTTGGGGAGTGGGGGGAATAACTCTAATATAAAATCATCAGAAATTTTCTGTTCTTAATTTATTAGCTTTTCTTTGTCCATATTTAATTATACTTTATGGTATTCTTAGAGTGATATATATAATGTAAACAAATTTAAATATCACATATATTCAAAGTTACTTAGTAAACTCCCATTAATACCTACCGTGGGATCATTTTAGCCTATCCATGTATACTCTGTATGCTAATTTTATTTATTTGTCTATTTTTTGTAGGAAGTCCTGGCTGAGCAAGGTTGGAAGCCCTAGTTCTCGCATTGACCGCACGAACTTTTCTAATGAAAAAACCATCTCTAAACTTGAATACTCTAATTTTAGTATCAGATACTAATAGAAGAGAAAAATCGTAAGGCTTACACTCCACAACAGATACTGTATGTTCTTAAGAAGACTATGTATATTAGAATAATGGTAGCAGAGTAGGGTAAAAAAGTAAGTTTCTGTTCTGAAAACTGATTGTATGTATTACTAAAATGTCTGACGCTGAAGTAATTTTACTCAACTGTGTTTTCAACAAGCAAAAATATAGTATTCTAAGATGAAATTGTCATTACAAGATATTTAGTATGAACATTTAAACTTGTCTCATGGAATCTTTAATTTCAAAGAACATTACAGCATATATGTTATTTGGTGAGACATAACACAATAAAGTTAACCATTTAAAAATTATTTTCACATACTGTCGTCTGTGTTGAATTATAAAATCCTCTGAATAATAATTTGTTACTACAGTTGAATACTTTGTTATTAAACTTTTTAAAAAGAACCAGTGGTTAGAAATAAATGTATATGATGATCAATATAACCATAAAATATTACCAATGAAGAATTTTAAATTCTGGTTAATGTGAACATTATTCAGTTGGAGCTACTTAATGCCTTCTATATTGTGGTGTCCAGTGAACATTCAGGCTGAATTATGGTAGCTAACAAGAACTCACTATTTCAGTATAGCAAGCAGCAAGATTTTCAACCACCACCCACAACAGATGTCCTATTAACCAGAAAAGAAACTGAAAGTCTAAGTGAATCATATAATAATGTCCCCTAAAGTTGGCCTATCACTTGGGAATCTTCACATGTAACTGATAAAGCAACAGAGAATTTAAAGGGGAAGGTTTTTTTCTATAGCATAAAATTATACTATCGAAAAAGGAGGACCTTTAATGCAAAACACTGGGGAATTTCAAATGTTGTAGGCATATACTTGCACATCTTCCTTGATTTTCAAACTTTTTATAGCAATGGAATCCTTCCTTAAACCAAAATTTTATGTAGAATTGAATACGTAAGTTTTTTTAAAAAAAAAAGTAAAACAAATCATAGCTACTGTAATTAAAGTAGGGATGGGAGTCCCCAGAGCCTTGCACACTTGGTGTCCCTTTCTCTACTGAGACAGTTTCAAATACCTTGCTAGTACACTTTGAAAACTACTATTCTAGCTATGGAACAAATTTCCACTGCTGTCCTCCATGGCCTGGAGAACGAAATGCAGGCCTTTTTCTCTTCTACCTACTGCAAGATAACAAATGAGAAGACATGAAGAGCAGGGTGAGTTTGTTCATTGGGAAGGTTAACTCCTTGATTATAATATTCTTATCACATGTATATAAAACAACACAACATTAGAGAATGACTTTCCAGACAAACAAAGGAATAAAGAACTTTTCTATTATTCTAATACCACCATCATGTTGAGTATTATATGTGTCAAATGTCACACAGGAGAATCTGTTGAGATTCTCATTTGGATTTTGCTCGCCTTCTGTTTCCCCACTCCTGATTCAAGAAAGGTGGACAAGTCTTTGTGTTCCCTTCCTTCAGGGGAAGCTTTGGGTGCCAGATCTCCCTGAAGACAAAATTTCTTCCAAAATTTCGTTTAAAAGAGGGCATTATCCTGTGGGTCGAGGAGAAAGACAAATGCTGGGCTTTTAGAAGGTAAAAGAGAAGCAGAAGTTGTGAGAGCCAAAGAGGACAAGGAGATTATCCAGGACTTTGTAAAGGAACCAAAGGCTGTGGATTTCCCAAGTTATGGAGACCTGCACCTTTCTCCCCAGTGGCGACTCTGCATATAGCTAAACCTGAAAGGGAAGCAGGTGTAGTACCCAGAGAAGCTAGATCCCAGGCCCAGGGGCTCCCAGCATTACCAAGATTCCTGTCCCCAAAACTTCTGCAAAGTATCCTACAAACACCAGCGCGGTTACAAGGAACCACAGTGGTTTGAACAGTGGTCATAGTAACTGGTATGCTCTGGAGACCGACAGGTCTTTGCTTAACGTTTTCTCCGTATATAACCCTTTGCATGTTCCTTCTGAGAGTGGGAACAAAGCAACAGGGATGACTCAATATCCACCTCCACACAGGCTTGGGAGCTGGCTCGCTTTGATTTGGAGAAAATACACATTTTTTTTACCCGCAAGTTTGAAAGCAAAACCCGTATCTCTCTACACGTAGAAAGGCTAAGTGATTGAAAAAAATATATGATCTCAGAAGTGACACCAATATGTCACTTTTTATTATCCTGATATCCTTTGGTAGTCCTCTTTAAGAAAAATCACACTTTGCTAGAACAATCTTCTAACTGCACAAAGTGAATCACACTAGTCGAGATTACTTAACGATTAGTACATAACTAAATTCTATTACTAGATGAAAAATGTGGATTATGGTTGAAAAATAGGTGTTCAGGAGTGGGTAGGAAGCAAGGGAAATCAGGCTAATGCAGTATAAAAATGTGCTATGGAGACCAGGCAACACATCTCAACAGTAAACTGAATATGCCAAATTTCATATTGAATTTACACAGCGAATTTTTAATTTACATTATTTTAGATAACAAATTGTGATTTGTTTGTGTCACAATTAGACATTTTAGAAACCAAGAAACAATTTAAGCAAAAACTGGAGACCTACATTTCAGTGACTATCAACCAGTGATCTCAACACTCCGTGGACCCATGCTATTCCCCCCAAGACACGACATATCAGAATTAGGGGAGAAGTGTGATTTGTAAAATCATATTATTTTTCACATTTGTACAAAAATATCTATCTTTTTGTTTTTGAGGCAGGGTCTTGCTCTGTTCAGGTTGGAGTTGCAGTGGCATGATATTGATCATTGCAGCTTCGACTTTCTGGGCTCAAGCAATCCTCCTACCTCTGCCTCCCAAGTAGCTAGGACTACAGGTACATGCCACCACACTCAGCGAATTTTGTTTATTTTTTGTAAATACCAAGTCTCACTATGTTGTCCAGGCTGGTCTCAAACTCTTAGACTAAAGTGATCCTCCTGCCTCAGCCTTCCAAAGTGCTGGGATTACAGGCATGAGCCACTGCACCCAACTAAAAATGCTGATTTTTTAAACCCAAGAAGTTCAATAGAATCTTCTTGGCTGGAGGGAATGTGCAAAAAAAAACAGACTCTTTACTGGGAGGGCACATAGGAACAACAGGGATGTAGGAGAGAAATTAGATTTTTATCTGAGGAAGGGTGTGGGTCTCTAAGGTTGAGGAGAAGCAATCCAAGTTTCATCTGGGAGTGGGAATCTTTAAGTTCAAGGAGTACCCTAAGGCCTGAAGAACACAGCGTAGCACCTCACAGTACAAAGGCAGAAAACGCTGAAGAAGGCAGGAACAGGCAGTGGGTGGAGACAGTCAGCAATATCAGTCAGTCTGACTTTGCTGCAAGCTGGTCACCATGTTTAAGACTAAGTATTTTTAACTTAGTCTACTGAAGGAATTTTTCAAAATCATGTATCGCTAAACTCATAATTAGGGACAACAGAAAAACAGAATTCACTTCTAAAAATTAGCTTGTATTTGAAAGTATACAGGCCACAAATATACTTTATACAGTAACTCTCCTTGGTTTCTATTGATAAAGAAATGTTCTCTATTTGGCTAAAAGGAAACATTTTCATGTCTGGGACTAATTTCAGGAGCTGAAAACAGGCAGCATGGTATGGTAGGAAACGCTCTGCTCTAGGAAGCAGAAGACCTGCATTCTGGCCCAGTCCATCCACTGATGAGCTGTGCCTCAGTTCCCTCAACTGCAAAATCAAGAAGTCAAACTAAATCAGGATTTTGTACTGAATTCCATTGAGCCACAGGATTCCCAGGAGGTGGTACCAGGAGGGCTACAGAAGGGCAGGCAGAAAGATGGGCAATTTGACCTTGGCCCAGGGCCCTGATCCCCGCGCCAATCAGAGCAGCTCCACCCCCATCTCTTCCATACATCAGGATTGTCCACAAGACATCTTTTGAGAAGAATTCTGCCTCAAAGAAATTTTTAAAACCACAAGGACACTGAATTTAGTATCTAGGGTCTTCTTTTTTCAACGTCTATAAATGCTAAACTCAAAGCAGTTCCTGTTCTCCTGATACTTCTGTCGAGCCCATGAAGTACGTATATGTAACCTTAAACTATTTCTGTTGAAAACGTGTATAATTCATGAAAAGTACTATTGGAAAAAAACTCTTATTCATAATGGCTTCCATTAAGGTCCGCAGTGACTAAGGTGGCTAAATTTTTTTTTTTTTTTTTTTTTGAGGCGGAATCTCACTCTGTCACCCAGGCTGGAATGCAGTGACATAGTCAGGGCTCACGGCAGCCTCAACCTTCTGCACTCAAATAACCCTCCTGCCTAAGTCTCCTGAGTAGCTGGGACTACAGACGCCACCTGTAATCCCACCAATTTTTCTTTTTTTGGAAGTTTTTTGTAGACACAGTGTCTTGCTATGTTGCCCAGGCTGGTCTCAAACTCCTGGCCTCAAGTAATTCTCCTGTCTTGACTTCCCAAAGTGCTGAGATTATCTGTGTGAGCTGCTGTGCGCTGTCGGCTAAAATATTTCTGAAACTAATTTTCTGTTGTCTTTCATTCCTATTCTTCCCTTATCGTGATTTAAAAAATGCAACAGGAAATACAAATACATAATTTGTGGGTTAATTAAAAAGTGTTTTATAAGCATATCTTGGGGATCTTAACCTAACATTTAGAACTGTGTGTAAGAACTACTTTTCCTTTTCTTAACTGGTTCAAATGGTTTTGAATAAAACGATATCTGAAAAAATTTTAAATTTTAGAATTAAAAATTCTAGTCACTGTGTGATCTCTTTAGCTGGTTTTTCCATAGAAATGGGGTATTTTGTATTTGCCTTTCAGAAAGCCTGACTTATGCTTTATTCTCTGCTGGAAATATCAGTATATATTATTGGTTGGATGTTCCAGATACTTCTTTCATCCTCATACATTTTTCTTTTATTAATTTTCCATGTTGGCAAAATGGACTTTGAATACAAGCCTGTAATATAGCTTTTTCTCTCTCGCTTCCATTTTTTACAAATATTAGAAGACAAATAGAGAAAAAGAGAAGGTGCAAGAGATTGATTGTATTGAAAATGTCATTTTATTTCAAAACAAGAACTATAGTCATTTCATTATTTGCAAACATCAAGGCAATATTTCTGCCAAATTCAGTGCAGATTAACCTACATTAAAAATAGGTCTGCAACACTTAACCGGGAAATTGACAAAATGAGCAGACACTGTGTAATATTACACCAACCAGAAAAAAATGGAGCAGAAATCATTCCATTCCTCAGGGATGAATTTCTGAGGCAGCAAAGAAAGAATCAACCCTTCTGCCTTATCTCATCCCAACTACCTCCTTCTCCGCTGAGTGGGCTAACATGACTCATCAGTCACAGCACACAGGAATGAGAAGGTCACAGGAAGTGGCATAGTGGGTAGCCCCTTTCTCAAAGAATGGAACTGGAGGCGTAGAAAAGAGCCTCAGTGGCAGAGCATGCTGGAAATTGCACTGAGGGATGCTAACAGCAATAACAAAACCAGAAACAAAACCCAGGGGGTGATTATCACAAAACAAGGATAATGGTTATTCTGGGTTAGAGGAAAGGAGTTGAGTCCCAGGACAAGCACATGAAGGCTTTTCCACTAGCTGGTGGTCTTACGGTTCTCCACTTGAATGGTAGCTCCATAAGTGTTCACTTTATAATTGTTTAAACTCTACAAAATATTTTATACAACCTTTCATAGGTATATTTCATAATTTAAAAAATATTAAGCCTCCTAGAAATCTCATAGCAAAAAACCCCCAAATACTGGATTACAGCAGATAGACTATTCCAAGGTTTTAGACTTGAGAGAAATAACCTCCACTGGTAAATGCCAGTATATAACCAAACTCTCCTCATTAAAAGATGAAGAAATGGGAAACAAAAAGCCTTGCCATTCACAAAAAGCACTATACAACCAAAGGTAAAGGGTGCACTACCCTTTAAAATCAAAGGAAGTACATACCTCTAAAAATTACTACACAAAAAATATTTCAGGAAACATCTGCTGATGTCCATTTTATGTCCTGAGATGCATACAATAAAAGTTGATCTCTATGAAAGGAGAAGGGAGCCTTTAGGAAGAAAATGTGCAGGTTAAAATAAAATATACAGATGAAGGAATTTTAGCTGAGATGTAAAGATCATAGTCTGAAGAACAGGCAACACACACGTACACACACACTTAAAGACAAACTGTAGGAAATACTAAAGACAATAGAATTACAACCCATTCTGGAATTAGCAACTGGTAAATTGAATTGGTATATATACAACTGTGGTTGCCAAACCCAGTTGGCTTCAGAATTACCTGGGGAGCATTACCAAACCCAACCCTAGACCTACTGAATAAGGATCCTCCAATGGTTTTTGTCTCTAAATGTGAACATTAAAAAAAAAAAAAAAAGAGCACCACATGACTTTGACAATCAGGCGGGCTTAGAAAACGGTGGTGTACAGAATAAATTGTAAAAGTTCATCAGGAGAGTAAAAGAAGGAACAAGAAATAAAAGTGTGAGAGAGAAAATAATTTGGAAGAGAGAGTACATATCTAAATCAATGATAGAAATTCCTGGGAAAAAATGAGGATAATTGAAACAGAAGGAAAAACCAGCTATGATAGAAATTTCCTTGAGTTAAAGTATATGGCCACAAGGCTGGGCACAGTGGCTCACGCCTGTAATCCCAGCACTTTGGAAGGCCAAGACAGGTGGATCGCCTGAGGTCAGGAGTTCAAGACCAGCCTGGCCAACATGGTGAAACCCCATCTCTACTAAAAATACAAAAATTAGCTGGGTGTGGTGGTGGGCACCTGTAGTCCCAGCTACTCAGGAGGCCAAGACAGGAGAATTGCTTGAACCTGGGAGGTGAAGGTTGCAGTGAGTTGAGATCGCGCCACTGCACTCTAGCCTGGGCAACAGAGCGAGACTTCCCCTCAAAAAAAAAAACAAAACAAAAATAAAGTATATGGCCATAAAGTAAATAGCACAGTATTAAATGATACAGTATAAACAAAAATGCTCTAGCATTCCACCGCAAGAGGAACCTAACTTCTACCTAGGATCTGCTGTTTCTCTAATCCATTCACTCCCCAACCTCTTATACTACCATTTCACGCTTTCTCCTCAGTCCTCAAATCTCCACAGCCTCTCCCTGACTCCATGTGACCTTGCTTCCTATTTCCATCAGACAGAACTTCCAAGAGCACCTAGCATTGCATCTACCCACCTAACTCTATCTGTGCCCAAGTGCTTGCTCTACCATCCCACTACCACAGATTAATTATTTATGATCCTAATTAAGGCAATGCCTGGATTCCATATCCTCAAGGATACTTCCCTATCACTCCTCCATCATCGATTTTTATTTCCTACTAAAAGCTTCTCTCCCCTCAAACATGTTATTATTTCTCCCTGTCTTGGCCCATCTGGCTCTGGCCACCTATTTCTTCCTTTTACAGATGAACTCCTCAAAAAAGCTGTCTACACTTGCTGTCATCTAACTCCTCCATTCTCCTTGAACCTGTTTCCACCATGCTTTTGCTCTCCTACACCCACCAGTCTACCAGCTTCCTCTTCCCTAACGATTTCATTTCACGGCTGCTAACTCCACCGTCCAATTGTCTGTCCTCCTCACTTAAACCTATCAGCACTTTTTTCACTTGGCTTCTTGGACATCACACTTTCTTGGGATTCCACTTTCCTCAACAGTCACACCTTTTCAATCTTTTCTGGTGATTTCGCCTCATCTCTCTAACTTCTCAATGTTGGAGGGCCACAGAGCTCAGGCTCTAGACATGTTCCCTCCTTCACCTATACTCATGCCTTTGGCAATATTATCCACCTCATAACTTTAAATACCACGTGCATGCGGACAACCCTAAACTTGACATCTACCACTTAACCTTATCCTCTCAACTCCAGATTCAGATAACCAGCAGCCTACTCAACATTCCCAGTTGAACATCTAATAGGCATCTCAAATTTCAATGTTCCAAACTATGCCACACTTCCCTCCTTAGCTGACGGGTCCTCCCACAGACCTCCCTCCTCAGCTGACAGTCCCTCTCGCAGACCCCCCACCTCAGCTGACTGTCCCTCCTGCAGACATCCCTCCTCAGCTGACGGCCCCTCCAGCAGACCCCGCTTCTCAGCTGACGGCCCCTCCCACAGGATGATTTTGAAGTCATCTTCATCTTTCTCTTGCATTCATGCGCCGTTGTCGCTATCTTCAAATGTCCAAAATTTGCTTAAAACTAATCCATTGGGGTGGGGGAAGAGTTGGGAAGATAATGGGACAGAAAATACAGGTATAGATGAAACAAGACTGAACATGAGTTGACAAATCATATTCTAAAGTGGGCACATGGGGATTCATGAGACTATTCCCTATTCTTTAAATATTTTTTATAATACAAAGTTACGCTGATTCTAACCACTTATGATTACCTCTACAGTGGCAGCACAGACCCATCACCATCATTACTGTCATAGCCTTCTAACTGAACCCCTTGACTCTGCCCTTCTTCAGTCTATTCAAAACAGCACACAAGTGACACTGTTAAAACAGAAGCCACATCATGCCACACCCCAGCTCAAAACCTTCTCATTGCAATCTATCTTACTCTCAGGAAAAGCCAAAATCACTACAATGGCCTACCAGGCCCTGCGCAATCTAGTCTCCCCTTGTGTCTTTGGCCCCATCTCCTGCTCTCTCTTGCTCACTCTGCTCCAGCCACATGGAACTCCTTGCCCTTCCTTGACCATCCCAAGTAAGCTCTGCCCTTAGGCCTTTCTACTTAAATGCTCTTCTTCCAGATATCACTCCTCCACTTCCTTCTGGCCTTTGGATGAATCCCCCTTTATCAACAAGTCCTGCCCTGATCACCCTATTTAAATTGTCAAACGTTCACTCCTTTACTTTCTCCGTGGTGCATATCACCATCTAATGAGTATGTTTTACTTATTTGTCTTTCATTCCAATGTAAGCTACACTGGGAATTTTTATGAGTGTACCTTGCTACATCTGTAACACTGAGAACAGTATGTGAGCGTAGGGAATGATCACTAGTATTTGTTGAATTAAATAAAAGAAATACTCCTCCAAGGACTTAAGCTAAGTTTAAAATGGTTAAAGTCATCCTGTAATAATTCCTCTCACAATTCAAGCATATGCTGATTACAAAGGACAGATTTAAATGTGACAAAAATGACTATCATCCATGATATACTGACAAACCCTGGACCTAATCTTCTATGGTAAATAACTAGAATGTTGAACAAAATACATGGAACAATTATTTTCAGACACAGGACAACAGCTAGTGCAACAGCTAGTGCAACCAAATAGAGAGCCCTACAACTGCCCTAGTTTTCTGCATACAGGCAATTTCCAAACTGCAGGAGCAGGACAGGAGAATCGAAACAGCACCTGGAGATGTTGCTGAATAGATAGAGAACCGTGCTTAAAGGGACTAAGGCAGCTGAAAATTGCAGGTTAGAACGCCGGAAGAAAAGAAGCTACGCAAGGAAAAAAAAAAAAAGCTTCAGAAATCTGCACAGGGGTTCTCTTGAATTTTTCCTATTAGCCATGCATATATAGACTGAAATTCCACAAAGTTGTGCAAAAAATACCTGGAGAACTGTAAAAAGAAGAAAATCTTGGAGTTAACATGGAGCTAAAAGAAGTTCAAGCCAGAAGTAGATAGTTCTCAGTGATCATTCTAGATCCACCCTAGGAAAGATTAAAAATAGAACTTTAAGGGATCAAACTGATTGCCCAGTAACTGCTGGCCAAAACAAAGTACAACATTCCTAACAGAAAGGTTTTTTAAAAATCTAGATTCTAAAGAACATTATAAATGTCTAGCATTATGTAGAATTCTACATCTACTGAGATTTGAAAATAAAGACAAAATTTAAACCTTATCAGATAAACCAAATCTGAAAAGAATTGTCAGCAGACCTGCACTACAAGAAACGCTACATGAAGCTCTTTCAGTAGAGGGAAAATGACACCAGATGGCAACTCAGATTTACATAAAGAAATAGAGTACTAGAAAGGGTACATATGGGAATAAATTAAGAAGACATTTTCTTCTCATTAAAAAATTTAAGACATTTTCTTCTCGTTAAAAAAAATCACAACAAAAATAACCATTTATAGATAGGCTTATAATTTATACAGAAGCAACATGTATGACAATAATAGTGCAAAGGATACGAGGGAGAGATGTAAGTACTCTGCGGTAAGGGTCTTGCACTATACATAAAGTAGTATAATTTGAAGGTAGACCCTGATAAGTTAAATTTGCACATTGTAAACCTTAGAGCAATGACTTAAAAAAAAAGGTACAGCTATGTGTTCTGTATCTGGATTGAGGTGAAGCTTACACAGGTAGGTGTGTGAGTATGTGTGGACACACACATATGTATTTGTCAACATTTATTAACTTACACTCTTAAAATAGGTACATTTTATTGTATGTGAATTCGACCTCAATAATGTTTCATTTTTTTTTTGAACTGGTCAGGCAGATTTGAAAAAGAACTCAATAAAATTTTAAAAATTTTTCAAAAAACATATAAATGCTAAAGTTATAAACTCAGACATAATGTTAAACAGCAGATTAGACACAGCCAAAGAGAATATAAGTGAGCTGAAAACAAATACTGCAAAATACTGCATAGAGAAACACTGAAAAATTTGAAAGAAAGTAGAGACCCCGAAGATAGAAGGAAAAGTCTTAAAAACATCTTATCAAATTTTCAGAACGAATAAAAGGGAAGAAAGTCAGAGGATAAGTAATCATGGTGATGACAGATAATTCTGCAAAACTGACCCCAAAATCTTGACTCTACACAGAAAGCATAACATATTCCAAGTAATAAAACACTTTTAAAATTTACACATCAACATGTTATAATAAAATTGTACAGCTTAAAATAACAAAGGCAAAATATTTAAAAGTAGCCAGAGAGAAAAGACAGATCACCAAACAGCAACTGGTTTTACAGCTGATTGTTCAACAGCAACAAAGACAGAAAAAATTGGAATAATATCTTCGAGGTCTTAATATGGAGTAACTATCAATCAGAACTATCTTTTTAAAATGAGAGAGAAAAAAAGAATGAAGACATTTTTGGAAAACCAAAATCTGGTATTATAAGCATGTGTATTTTGTGAAAAAGCAGAAAACAAAATTGTGTACATATGAGTCTTCATGGAAACTATATATAATTTTACTCTCCGCAGCTTTTTGCATATAAATAGTTGTGTGCATATAGTTTTGCATGTGCATATGGTTTTACATATATGCATAAAATATATATTACATAGGCTATAGAATATATAGAGAGAATTCTGTAAATGTACATAGAATTATGTTTCACATGGATATGTAGTCTAGGCATAAGTATACCTCTAAATAGCTCTACCAATAGAACTTTCTATAATGAAAAATATTTTATATTTGGGCTAATACCATTGCCACTAGCCACATGTGGCTATTGAGCCCTTGAAATATGAGCTAAATTTTTAGTCTTATTTAATTTAATTAATTTAAACTTAAATAGTTTCATGTGGCTAGTGACTACCATGTAAGAAAGCACAGCTATAGATGGATGGTAAGAAATGGAAGCAAATCTACTGAACTTGGATAGTGATTGTCTCCAACTGGTAGAATTTTGCTTTATATCTGTATTTATGCAACCCTTTTATAATATGAAAAAACTTATTTAAAATGATGCATTATATTTCTAATACTTAATTTGAAATTAGTGATTTTACAAGAAAATTTTAGAATTAAACTTTAATAGTGTAAAAACTGATTAGCACTTAATTCTTGTAGTGTTTATCTCCGGATATTTTTATGCCAACAAATAGTCTTGCAATGGAAACTTTTTTAAGTTCTTTTTTCTTTTCTTGGTAGAAAAGAGGTATTGCTCTGTTGCCCAGGCTAGTCTCAAACTCCTGGCTTCAAGCCATCCTCCTGCCTCAGCCTCCCAAGTCATAAGCCACCATACCTAGCCAGAAACATCATTTTAATTTAAGTAAACCAGCTTAGAGTTTTCATGTTATAATAAAATCAGTAGTTTCTTTACAATAATATTTCTTTTGTACTGCAATGGATCTAGATAGGATTATTTGCAAAAAATGCAAGAGAAGATAGTCTATCTCAGAGACATAATGGATTTATACTCTGAAAATATAAAAATAAGTTAAAATGTTGAAACTCATTCATTCACGAATTGTATAATTTAAAAAAGAAAGATCTTTGGGTTTATGGTTGCATACAATTTAACAAATATTTTCCTGTAATCCAAGCACTTTGGAAGCCAAGGCGGGCAGATCACCTGAGGTCGGGAGTTCAAGACCAGCCTGACCAACATGGTGAAACTCCGTCTTAAAAAAAAAAGCAAATATTTTAATGAAGTAGAAAATAAAATTAGTTTAACTGTTGAGATGAATAAAAGATTTAATATTAGATTTTTAGGAAACTGGGAAGATACGCTATAAATTCTTCCAATTTGCCTATGACCTCCTTACCATCCCTCTCCCATACCAATTTGCTCAATTTAGCAAGAGTAAGAATTATCTTAATGGGTCCCATTAGTGTCTACAATATGCAGTCTGCATAATACATTTGAGGCATCAGCATTCTGGTATTTAGGCTGCAGCTTAACTCTGATTTTAAAAAGAATGCCAATGTTCCATTCACTGTTTCACCCATTGTTTGAAAACAGAGTGGGGGAAAAAAATGAGCTATTTTCAAATGTCAGCAAAGCCGGGTAACTGTAAATGTTTAGAGCTGTCAATCTACGGCACATCACAGGGGTTTAATTCAGCAGTACGTGTATAAGCGAGTATCACTGCCTGTCAGCCATGAGTTCAGACTGCTAATACAGGTTTAATTTATACTTTGCACATCCTTTAGTACTAAAAATTTCACTACATTTAAAAAATTAACCATAGACAAGGACAAAGGCTACGGGTATGTTAAAGGCTCTCTTCATTCAATTACATTTGAAACTATCACTTTGAGATATTACAAAACAGATCATTTTCATGATATTCATGTTTTTCCAAACCATCATGTGCATTGCTTTTTAAGTGTGAGACTTAAATGCTAGCTGTCCTTAAGTAGCCCACAATTTGACTGGGACTCAAGATAGTCACAAACACACAACTAGAGTAAAATTCTAAGGTAATAAACAAATGATGCTATGGTACTATACTCTGTGTGGCGTAAATCCTAAGATTAAGGGTCAATGTTGTGTGTTGCCTTGACATCTAGTGTAACTCGGAGGGCCTCAAATGGTTTTCTTGAAGTTCCCTGTCCCCCACCTCTGTTCCCATGAAAAAGTCTCCCTAGCCAGAAAACCTTCCCTGCTTATCACTAAATTCAGTTCCTTACCCGCCTGCAAAATTATTCAAAGAAGCCAATCACATCCTTGGGCAGAAACTGGGGGTCATCCCATCCTCTTGATACCACACAGCCTGCTTCCCACAGCCCCTGGTTGCTCATTCTGTTTCCAAGTGCAAGCCCCATGTGGCCCTGCGTGGCACAGTGTCCTCTTCCCCTGTCTATCAATATGTGTGACTAATAAACTGCTGCCATCACATCTGTTCAGTGTCAGGTGTCATGAGTTCAGCCATTCTCCTAATGTTAGGGCATGAATCTCTCCCTCATCAACAGGGTGAATAGAGGTGATTAAAACATGGTATACCTCATAATACTGTAAGAGGTATCGTTTTAGAAAAAGATCCTTGTAATGGCTGTCTAAAAAGGTTTTGAGAAAGAGGTTGGTCTGGATGGAGATTAGTATTAGAATCTTACTTCTGGGATTCTCTGCTGAAGGAGCATATAGACAAGAAACGATAACAAAACAGTCAACAAAACACTGATTTACTAGCTAGACAAAGATCCACTGCAATAATAAAAACTTGAGTAAAAACTAGATTACCGAAATTGATTTAGGGTAGGAGGCCAAAGTGAACTCTCTTATTTCTTATGCTCTTTGCCTTGAAGTCTATACTCTCTCTCCAAATAGTTGAGTGATTATGGATAACTGGTCCATCAGTTCCCCCAAGGTACAGGTAGGACAGAGAGAGTTGATATGAGGAGGCCAGCTAAGACAGGCCTGCCTGCTTCATCCAATCCCTGGACACAGGAAGTGAGAAAGGGCAAAGTTGTGTACCATCCCTGAGCACTGACCTTTAATACTATGAGAGTGGTCCCAGTCAAAATCTGCTTCTAACAATCTGATTAGCAAGTTCGTTCTCCAGTAGAATGAAAGTGGGTGAAGAGAGGGATGGCAGAAATGAGGTGACAGTTTCCTTCTAATCCATGAACTAAGACAAAAGTAAGTCTATTCCCCACAAATAGGATGGAATATATTCCAGAAAAGTTAATTAGATCAACAAACAGAGTAAAGCAGAAATGAGGATTGTTTGTAGAAAACCAGAGTACAGTTTAGAGAAAGGAATCCATATTGCGGAGGTGTCAAACCAATGGGGCCGGTGTTAAGACATTTGTATTTTTTTGAGTGTATGAAGTCCAAAGCCAGAAAAGAGCTAAAAAGCCACCCAAGAAAAAACAAAGTTTCATCAAAAAGATGAAATCTTTTTTGCCTATCACCAAGGTCTCAGGATACTCTTGTTGAGTCCAGTCTCTGGCACTCACAACTTCCAGTGAACAATTCCAGAAGCAGGGGGATACCAGTGCGCTGGAGAGGAAGAGAGTGGTCTGTATAAAACTTAATGAGGTCCTTTTTTCATTCATTCAGGAAATATCCACCGAGAATTCGCCAGGTACCAGGTACTATGTGTGGGACTAGGCACAACAGAGAGGAGTAAAGACAATCTCAACTTTTAAAACATTTACATTCTGATGAAAATGCTGATGGATATCAAGTAAATAAGCACTTGTTATGTGCCAGGAAATATACTATGGACCATCTTATTTTTGTCCTCATGGAAACTCTATGAGGAAGGCAGGTCCTATAATTATCATTTTATAGATAAGGAAATGTCAGAAAGATCAAACGTGCTCAAGGTCATGCAGTGAAGACGTGGCTCCAACTCCAGAGCCCAGCTTGTAACTGTTACGCTATAGTCCCTCAAATACTGAATGAAAAGCAAAGAGAATATTAAAAATAGGAAGTAAAATTCAGTTCTATCTATATTCAGTTCAGAAAAAAAGGCTGTAAGAATCTAAGTTTAAAAGTGTTCATAGAGAAGACAAAAATAAAAAGTTTAAAGAGTAGTAGCCATAAGAAGTAACACAGCCTCACATTACTATATATGAATAGAAAGTGATAGAAGATAATAAGCTTGGAATATAACCCCATGAAATACACCCAAGATAAAATTAAATAACTCGTTTCTACTACTTCAGTAACTTCGAGCATTCATTAGGAAAATAACATACTTAGAATCATTATATTTTACAGCAGAGAGGTTTTCTGCTCTCATCCAAATTAATCAAACCATAATCAAGTTAAAGCAAAAGTCTAAAATAAGTTATTTGTCCTTATCTTCTACATTATAGAGGCTCATATTTAGAGAGAGAGATGAGTTTGGAATAGATGATCTCATGAGCGGGCTCCTCAGCCTAATATTCTTATAGAGATGAAATCTGGTTTAAAACAAGGATTAATAGCAGGCTCGGCAAACAAAAGGAACCTAAAATAGAAACAAAAAAGCAAAGGCAGGCAACAGTTCTGCAGGGGAGGCCGTTACCAAAGTGCATGCTGATGGAAACTATAGTTTACACACCGGAAATTGTCTCCTCCTGCGAAACGAATCCCAAGAGAGTGAGGTTAGGACACTTGCGTAGCCAACTATTGGATTTCACAGTCATGATGTTGCCCACTTGTTAAGCAAGACGAAGTTCTTTCGTATGTAACTACTCCTTCAAACTTGCTATGTAGGTAGAGTAAATGGTAGCACCCCAGTCTACAGATAAAGACAGAGGCTCAGAGAGGTCAGACTTCCTGTCTCAGGGATGATAAACAGAAAAGCCAGCCCCAAATCTGGATTTCCAACAGGGGAATCTCCTGTCCTTGTTCACTGTGGTGGCTTAGACAACAGTGGCTTGCAAGGCTTAGACCTTTGGCAACAATGCGCCCCACCCCCACCCCAGGGCTTCCCTGCAGTCCCCATAAGGTTGACTAGCCATGATGCACGTGAAGCAAGGTCTGTGATGCTTTCCCTATCTATTCTCTACATGGCAAAAAATTGTAGAAATGCTGCATTTCTTTCTAATGCTTCTTTATTTCTCTTATAATAGAGAAAAGGTTTTCTAAGATTTCTTTTCCTGATTCCTACAACTCATTAAAGTCTTGGAGGTTGGCAGAGAAAGCAAGAAAAAGGGAAGCTCAAATCAGCTAAATAGTTTGCTCCCAGGCATACTCTAAGAGGATAAAAAATATGGCTAAGTTTCCAATTCTTGAAAAGCTTATAAATGCTGCAGTAATTAACTATAACTTAAAATACATAATGCCATTATAATTAAATAAGGGGGAAAGGATAGGATAGAATAATAGTTAAAAAGAAATGACTTGCTAAAGCTTTATTTGCCACACCATTTTGAAAAGAACGACGTGTCTAGGAGATACTTGAGGTAAACTAAACTATGCTTATTCATTAGTGTCGTACTTCTCTTTTTAAAAGTTGTAACTGAAAAATAATTGTCCATATTCATGGGGTACATAGTGATGTCTCAATACATGTAATATATAGTATGTACTTTTCTACTTAAAACCTCTACTGTGATTTCTTTTTAGGCATATTCTTTTAGGTCAAAACCTTCATTGTCCTTTAAACGGAATCTTATCTCGTAACTCTTCACTTTTCTACAGAAGGAAAGAATTTTTAAATTTATCATAATGTCTACCCATCCATATCAGCATCACTACCATTGTTCGGTTCAGAGGCGTCGTCTCAAAATTGTGGCACCATATAAAGTCATGAGTCAGAGTCATGGTGATTTGTGATTACGTGCTTATTCTTGGCTTGTTATTATTTCTGTCTTACAAACCATGCAACCTAAGCTGCTGCACGTGTGTCAGAACGCATTGTGTATGACATTTTACAAGCAGATGGTACAACATCACTCTTCCCAACAACCCGATCGCTGAATGACTATCATATTCTCCTCCCCTATTACAGCCTTCCTATCTCAAAGCCTTCCACCCAGCATCCATGGACTCCTATACCATGGGCTAAATTTACTTTTTCTAGTTATTTTTACCAAATTTCATGCCATAGAATTCCTATCCTTTTCTAGTCTACCTTAGAAAGACTCTATTTAGAATTTTATGTTAAATTTTCATTGTCGGTTTACAGCAAGAGGTAGAAAAACTAGATATGGAGGCAGTGAGATATAAATATAGAGAGAGACTGATCTAAAAACAAATCCTGACTGTTTTGCTTTCTAGCTGCCCTTAGACAAGGGGCAAGGGTAGGAGAAATAATAATTATTGGGTGCCTATTTTGTACCATGGGCCTTACATACATTACGTTATTTAATACAATAATCCTATAAGATAACTTTTTACATCCCTACTCTATTAGGGTTTCTTTTCATTTATTTTTTAAAGATTAACAAGAGAAATATTGAATATCTAAAGCTCAAATAATTTAGGTAACTTGCCTAGAGTCACAGAGCTAGAATTTAAACTCAGGTTTAACCCCAAAGTTAAATGTTAGCTATCCTCCCCCAGGAAAAGGACAGAGAATGACAATCTGTATTATCAAAGGGATCAAAAATAGATTTTATAGGCAGAAGTTTAAGAACTTAAGTTTTCTTTTAGCTTAAAAGGAAGTTCTAATTGCCATTTTAAAATGAGATTCTCTAAGTATTTTGAACAGTTATTATCTATTCCCACAAAAAAACACTTAAAAATTAATAGTAGTACATATTTTGTAGGATATAAAGAAGGATTTTCTGCATCTGTCTTATTCATAGGACCTATTATTTGTAAGATAATTTTTTTTTTTTTGAAACAGAATCTCACTCTGTCGCCCGGGTTGGAGTGCAGTGGCACAATCTATGCTCACTGCAACCTCCACCTCCTGGGTTCAAGAGATTCTCCTGCCTTAGCCTCCCAAGTAGCTGGGATTACAGGCATCCACCACTACACCCAGCTGTATTTTTAGTAGAGATGGGATTTCACCATGTTGGCCAGGCTGGTCTCAAACTCCTGACCTTATGATTTGCCTGCCTCGGCCTGGGATTACAGGTGTGAGCCACTGTGCCTGGCCCATTTATAAGACAATTTTCCAGGTGCCAGGAATTTTAAAGAATAAATGAAAATCTCATGTTCCAATGAGAATAGGCCAGAATATAGAAGGTACTCAATATATACTGGCTTGGCTAAATGTTAGATAATAAGATGTAGTAATGACCTACAAGGAAGATGATCCTATCTCTGGACTTCTTCAAAGAGAACAAGGAAAATCTCTTTTAAGAGAAGCTAGGAGACATAGAAAACCTTCAAAACTAAAGAGCTTAGACTAATAATATGGTTTGGCTCTGTGTCCCCACCAAAATCACAGCTTGAATTGGAATTCCCATGTGTCGGGGGAAGACCCTGATGGGAGGTGATTGGATCATGGGGGCAATTTCCCCAGTGATATTCTCATCATAATGAGTGAATTCTCATTAGATCCAATGGTTTAAAAGTGTGGTACTTCCCCTGTACCTTCTCCTGATGCCATGTAAGACATGCCTTGCTTCCCCTTTGCCTTCCACCATGATTGTAAGTTTTCTGAGGCCTCCCCAGCAATGCAGAACTGTGAGTCAATTAAATCTCTTTTCTTTGTAAACTACCCAGTCTCAGGTAGTTCTTTATAGCAGTATGAAAACAAACTAATACAGAAAATTGACACCAAGAGAAGTGGGGCATTGCTACAAAGATCCCTGAAAATGTGGAAGTGACTCTGGAAATGGGTAAAGGGTGCAGATTGGAAGAGTTTGGAGGACTCCGAAGAACACAGGAAAATGTGGGAAAGTTTGGAACTTCCTAGAGACTTGTAGAATGGTTTTAATCAAAATGCTAATAGTAAAATGAACAATGATGTCCAGGCTGAGGTGGTCTCAGATGGAGATGAGGGAAGAACTTATTGGGAACTGGAACAAAGGGAGTCATTCTTCCTGTGCTTTAGCAAAGAGACTGGCTGCTTTTTGCCTCTGTCCTAGAGATCTGTGGAACTTTGAACTTGAGAGAGATTATTTATGATACCTGGAAAGAAATTTCTCATTAGCAAAGCATTCAAGAGATGACCTGGCTTTTTCTGAAGTGTACAGTCATGTGAGTTCACAAAGAGATGGTCTGAAATTGCAACTTATGTTTAAAAGGGAAGCAGGGTGTATAAGTTTGGAAAATTTGCAGCCTGACCATGTGGTAGAAAACAAAATCCCATTTTCTGAGGAGGAATTCAAGCCCAAGCCAGCTACAGAAATTTGCATAAATAATGAGGAGCCAAATGTTAAGATAATGGGGAAAATGTCTCCAGGGCATTTCAGAGATCTTAATGGCAGCTCCTCCCACAATAGGCCCAGAGGCCTAAAAGGGAAAAATGGTTTCACAGGCCAGGCCCAGGGCCCAGCTGCTCTGTGCAGCCTTAGGACATGGCACCCTGCATCCCAGCAGCTCCAGCTACAGCTGTGACTAAAAGGGGCCAAAGTACAGCTCAGGTTACTGCTTTGGAGGGTGCAAGCCCCAAGCCTTGGCACCTTCTATGTGGTGTCAGACCCATGGGTACACAGAAGACAAGAGTTGAGCTTTGAGAGCCTCTGCCTAGATTTCAGAGTATGTATGGAAATACCTGAACGTCCAAGCAAAAGTCTGCTGCAGAGGAGGAAACCTCATGGAGAACCTCTCCTAGGGCAATGCAGAGGGGAAATGTGGGGTTGGAACTCCCACATAAAGTCCTCCACTGGGGCACTGCCTAGTGGAGCTGTGAAAAAAGGGCCACCATCCTCCAAAACCCAGAATGGTAGATCCACTGACAGCTTGTACTGTGCAGTTAGAAAAGCCACAGGCACCTGGAAAAGCCAGCCCATAGAAGCAGCTGCGGGGGTTGGACCCTGCAGAGCCACAGGGGCAGAGCTGCCCAAGGCCTTGGGAGCCCAGCTCTTACATCAGCTTGTCCTGGATGTGAGACATGGTATCAAAGGAGATTATTTTGGACATTTAAGATTTAATGAGTGCCCTGTTAGGCTTCAGACGTGCATGGGACCTGCAGCCCCTTTGTTCTGGCCAATTTCTCCCTTTTACAATGGGAACATTTACCCAATGCCTGTGCCCCCAAAGAATCTAGGAAGTACTTAACTGGCTTTTGATTTTACAGGCTCATAGGCAGAACGGCCTTGTCTCAGATGAGACTTTGGACTTGGACTTTTGAGTTAATGCTGGAATAAGTTAAGACTTTGAGAAACTCTTAAGAAGGCATGATTGGTTTTGAAATGTGAGAAGGACATGAGATTTGGGAGGGGCCAGGGTGGAATGATATGGTTTGGCTGTGTGTCCCCACCCAAATCTCACCTCAAATTGTAATCTCCACGTGTCAGGGAAGGGACATGGTGGGAGACAATTGAATCTTGGGGTGGTGTCCTTCATGATGTTCTCATGACAGTGAGTTCTCACGAGATCTGATGGTTTAAAAGTGTGGCACGTCCCCCCTTGCTCTCTCTCTCGACACCATGTAAGATGCGTCTTGCTTCCCCTTCACCTTCTGCAATTATTGTAACTTTTTTGAGGCCTCCCCAGCCATGTGGAACTGTGAGTCAATTAAATCTCTTCTTTATAAATTATCCAGTCACAAGTAGTTATTTTTAGCGCTATGAAAATGGACTAACATAACCAGTAATTCCTAACCTTTTGAGAATATCACCCCAGCCATGTTTCATTTTGCAATGTTCCTTCTTAAAGAAGCTACATATCCACGGCTAGTCATTCAACCAATCTTTACCCCATGACGACTCTATTTAACATACCACTGCATTATGGAAATGGCCCTTCACTATTTTCTCCACCTAAGATAGGCTTTTTCATTCATCCTTTGGTCATGCAACATCTATAGAGGCAACTATATTTGGGATTATTTAAAAATGAACCTAAATCATGAAATCATAGAGGTGGCCAGGTTAATTAAATACAAGCCCTCCAAATTCATAAAATACAAATTTCTTCCTTCAATCAGGTAAATTTGCAAACTAGTGACTTCTGATGATAATTTTGTAGTAACCCAGGCCGTTTTAATTCTTTCAAGACATCTCATGGGATTAAGATTTTAATTTATACATCTATATGAATATAAACATATCCATGCATAAACCTAGGATCATTTATATCAGAAGTGATCTACATGATTTCTACTAGAGATTTTTACCCTTTAGGAAATGTGACAATTTATATTTATTTGTTTAGTAATATGTCTCTCTTAAAAGCATGCTATAAATCAATTAGCTTTGAACCTAGACCAGAGGAAAACGCAGGGCCCCTTTCATTTCTGTGATTTATTTGAATCTAACCATATTCAAAGATAGGCAAACCTAACACTAACATTTTTCATTCCCATTATCCTCAAATTCACGTCTATTCTGGTTTGATAAAATGTTTATAGTATAATGTAATGAAGCAAAGACAACATAATGCATGCACTTAATGAATCTTCTACTCTACTAGGGTATAAAAATAGGAAGACTAACAGCTAACCCTCAATGAGTGCCATGTGCCGGGGTAAGTTCTCTGGATGTATTTTCTCATTTAATCCTTACAACACATGTATATGAAGCAAATCAATTATCTTTTAACAACAGAACTAGGACTAGCTTTTGTTTATGCCATATTTTCGAAATCCTCACCTGTATCACACGCACATCACTGCAAAAATAACTGAGAGAAAGCTGGATCTCCTTGAGCCTCAGCTTTCCTATCAGGTTATACAACTGTGCCATTCTTTATTTCTGGAATTTTCCTGTGGTTCCAAAAAATGTTGAAAGTTTTCTACATCTATAACATTTTGGATGTGCAATTTCCATCTTATTGTGTTCCCTCACATATGGTGTTCTTGCTCAAAGGGCATCAGTATTTTTAACTTGCACAATATTAGTAACTGCTTTGAATTATTCTTCATTGACAAGCATCCAAATATCTTTCACAAATTAGAAAATTACATGTATTATTTAGGCTAGTGTGTTCATTGATTTTTCAGACAAATTTTCCAGTAGAATCACTGTATTTTACATTTGGAAGAGATCATAAAGACAATCTAATATAAAGTTATCTCTTTTTACAAGCAAAAATCTACAATGCAGAGAGGTTTAAGTATCTCTCCTAGGTCAATGTTTAGTTAGTAGTAAAAACCACTCATCACAGCCCAGTTGTGATTATATTTTTATGCATCACTCTACAGAATAACTGGCACATTATTATAATAATTGGCACATTATACTATATTACCATCAGTATTACAATGTAACACTTGTGTCTATCAATTATATAATGCTTTTGTATGTCATTGTGGTTTTGTTCACAGAATTTTTTACTGTATGTCTTATTTCCCTAACTAGATTGTGACTTCCTTGTGGTAGGCCCAATTTCTTTTTTAAATGTTTCTCGTAGCTTTTGGTAAGTCTTAGACATATGCAAACTGCTTAACAGAGACTGACATAATTAAAACTAATACCATATTGCTCAAAATACAGGCAAATGACTCTAATCCTCTATGGATGCAGGCGAATTTGTTAGTCTGAAAGGAGAAAGTTGAGAAAATGCCCTCATTTCTTATCAAGTCCTGAGATTGTTTTTGAGGGTAAGTGGTTTTAGGCCTTGAAGAGATTGGTGAAAGAAATAGAAATTAAAGGGAATGATGAGGGAGTTGACTAACCCTCAAGGACACGTGGCAGCATATGCAGATCGAATTGATCGATACAAACAATAATGACAAAGCACCTACTAGGCATCCGGCACTGCTGTCAGTACTCTGCCTATATTAAATCAGCAACACCTCACAACAACCCTAGGTATTTTTCCCATTTTGTGGATTAAAAAAATTGAGGCTCAGAGAGGTTAGGTCATTTGCCCAAGTGAACTAGCTAGTAAGTGGTAGAGCCAGGTTTCAAACACTGACTGCTCAGGGCCTACGCTCCCATTCACAGTGTGATGGTTAGGATAGGACCAGATAAGCAGGTGGTGGTTAATACTATGCCTAACAAAAGCCTGGTCCCCTAGTGGAAGCTCAATTGATATTAGTTCCCCCTGCTTTCTGGTTTTCAACCCACTGGCCCCATATTTATTAACTCATCCACTCCTTACTCACCAAACACACACACACAGTGACACATTCACACACACTTCAGTCTTTTTTTTTTTTTTTGAGACGGAGTCTCTCTCTTTCGCCCAGGCTAGAGTGCAGTGGTATGATCTCAGCTCCCTGCAACCTCTGCCTTCCAGGTTCAAGCAATTCTCCTGCCTCAGCTTCCTGAGTAGGTGGGATTACAGGCACCCACCACCACACCCAGCTAATTTTTTGTGTTTTTTAGTAGAGACAGGGTTTCACTATGTTGGCCAGGCTGGTCTTGAACTCCTGACCTCGTGATCCGCCCACCTCGGCCTCCCAACGTGCTGGGTTTACAGGCATGAGCCACCGCACCCAGCCACACTGCAGTCTTTTAACAACTAAAGTCCACACTCAGGTATCTAGGTCAGTAGGTGTCAAATCTATACCTATATTCTTCGTGACGGGATTTTAGATCACACACCTAAAATGAGCCCTAGGACCAACCTCCGCTCTCCCATCACTCTCCAAGGTGACTGTAAATACACACACGGACACTGACTCTGGATTCCAAACATATGCACATGCATAGCCTGATATAAGGCAGAAGTCAACTCTGGACTTTTCTTTTTCCATTATCCAGGGAAATGCATGAGTTACCATGACAGATGCCAAAGAGATGCTTGGCTTTGGTAGTGGAAATTGGGAGGCAATGGTGAAATGAAGTAAGAAATTCCAGGGCCAGAAGGTGCATGCAAGTCAGCAACGACTTCTCCCAGGAGCTTGCTCTTTTGGGGTAAGTGCTACACGTACAAACCCCAACCCGCTGCTTAAACCACACTATTCTGAACCCCGCTCAGGCGGCAACAGATGCACACACCGCGGGGAGTCTCATTCGCAGGAGATGAGTGTTCTCTTGCTCTATTTTAATCCTAGCGGCCCAGCCAGGGAAGGTTTTGTCAGAAATGGTGGAAAACAGTGACAACCAAGCTTTCTGGAGTAGAGGCTAGGCAGCTCAGGAGCAGCGAATCACGACTAGCACAGTATTTAATAATTCAAGGGAAAACAAGTTTCCTTCCAGCCAGCCGGCATTTTTGCAGCCAGCTCGGGCAGCCGTGGAAGCGCCTGGGCGACGACCCGCGTGGGTCGGGAGGGCGGGCGAGGCGGAGACGCGAGCAGCACTGCCCGGCGGCTCCGGAAACGGCCTTTCACCGGTCCTCAAGGACCGAATCCGTCCTGATAAACACCCCTCCTGGCCCTACACGGGAAGGGCAAGTTCAAACGCAAGGCCCCGAACCCGCACGCCTAGAGACCCGGCCAGGCACCCAGGCACCCCCGCCCTCCTCGCCGCGCAGTCGCGCGCAGTGAGCGACAGTCCTGCGCCAACCCGGCTTACTGCGCCTGCGCACTCCAGGGGCTCCCTCAAGCTCCTTTCCCCGGCCGCCTTCCCGTCGCTTAGCAACGCTGGAGTCACAGTCGGCGCGCTTTGCGCGGGCTGCGTCCCTGTTATTCCCTGGAGGCTCCTCGCTGCCTGGTGCCGTAGAGGCCCATGGAGGGAAAGGAGGATAAGCATCAGTAAGTGCTGGGGTTTGGTGTCTTATTTCCCCTCCCAAAAACCATTTTCCTCCTTCAGAGGGAGGTCGGGGTCCTTAGCACGAACAGTCCAGGCCAAACTCAGACAGTCCCCTTGCTGCCTCTGATTGCCAGTTGGCTGAGCACGTACAACAGGAATTTTTAAAAGGCACCGTTTACTGAGCACATACTGTGTCGGGGACTTGACTTGCATTACCAGGTCTAAAATTCTTGAAGTCATCCACTCCTCACACTTATTAGCAGATGCTAGGCTTTACCTTTAAAATTATCCAGAATCTACCATTGTTCATCACTTTCAGTACTGTCCCCACCCTGTCCCAAGTACCAGTTTCTCTTGCCTGGATGCTGCAACCGCCCTCCAGCTGGTGGCTTTGCTTTTTCCTTACCCCTCTGCAGCCTCCTCACAGCAATCAGAGGGGTCCTCTTACAGTCCAGGTTAGATCGCGGTCTCCATCCGACATCATAGGGTAAAAGCTAAGGCTCCTCCAATGGCCCCTTCCGTTTCTTGGCCTTATCTACAGCTTGCCTCCCTCTAACAGGACTCTGCTACAGCAAACAGGCCTTTCTACTATCATCTGCAGTGATTTAGACCAGCATCAGCAGCACCTGGGAACTTGTTAGGAATGCAAATGTTGAGGACTCCCCACCCCGCAGACACACTGAATCAGAAACTCTATGGCTGGGGCTCAATAGTCTGGCTTTAACCAAGGCATCCAGTAGATTCTGATGTACCTTAAAATTTGAGACTATTAATCAAGGCAGTACATACAGCTAGTTAGGAATGATGTGGAGCCAGGGATACCTTCTTCCAAAGCCTGTATTTTTGTCCCTAGAACAGTGGTTCTCACGCATTAACGTGCGTAAGAACCAGCTAAACAGCTGGTTAAAACACGTTCCTGGGAACCAGCCCCAGAGATTCTGATTTAGCTGGTTGAAATGGGGCCCATAAATTTGTATTTCTAACAAGGTCACAGTTGATGCCAATGCTGCTACTCCAGTGCCCATGCTTTCAGAAGCACTGCGCTAAGGATGGTTCTGCTGCAAAGCTTTGGCAGTTACAGTTCACTCTACTGGAATGCTTTTCCCACAAATATCCACTTAGCTCTCTCCTCCCCTCTTTCTGTTTTCAATTGCCACCTTCACAGTGCAGCCTCCACCCTACTTAAAAATGCAAACCTACCTCCCACATACGTGCACTCCCTTTTCCCGTTCCCTACTTTATTATTGTCCTTGGCACTTAACAGACGATGTAATTTACTTTTTCATCTACCTTTCCCCGTTAGAATGTAAGCTCTGTGAGGGCAGGATTTTTTGTTTTGTCACTGCTTTATCATCTGTGCCAGCAACAGCACCTGGCATGCAACTCAATAAATATCTGTTGAAACAATCAATTATTCAGTGTTATTCTCATATCACTCACAATAGGTATTATTGTTCCTATCATGCAAATGAGGAGACCAAGGCTCACATATTAAATGACAGAAAAGGGATTCCAATCCCGGTCTGACTCACTTCAGAGCCCATCAGTGATTTTATCTGTGCTTTTCTTCTGGCAAGAGATTGCTAGAGTCATGTATTTCACGCTTATTTATCAACTGATAGGCACACACCACAAGTGTTTAATCAAGTGAATTTAACTATGTAAGCAAATAGCCCCAGTCCTTTTCTTCAAAGACTTGATCACCGTAAGTGTATATTGTAGAGTGATAACTATGAGAAACAGATGGAAAAAACTGATGCCCGAAGTCTACAATAATAAATTAATTGACCCCAAAGTCTCTACCTTTAAATGAATAGCTATATCTCCAGAAAGGTAATAGGAAAAGGTTTAGAAGTTCTTTACATTTTACCAGTAATCAGTTTTTCCAAATCCTTTGCAGAGAGGAATTTTTGTTGGGAAGCAGGGAACTAGAATCCAAGGATTCTGAATGTTGTTTTTATATGTATTGGAGGGTGATTGAGGGTATTTAAACAAAGCTGGAGTAAACAATTCCAGGAGATTCACCAGAAATATGTAAGTCTTACAATGGTAGTCCATTTACCTTTGATGAACAGGACACTTTTCCTGATGTTGGGTACACGATGAATGAAACAATCTACACCTTCATGGAACTTATTGACTTATTAATAAAAGATATTTGTAGTGCTTAGTAAAAACAAAAAACTAGGTACATAAAAAATTATGGTGTTAATAAAATAAATGAACAAAGTACTAAAATAGAGAATACATGCGGTGGGGGGAAGGCAATCTAGGAAAAGCTGCCAAGGAGATGGTTTTAAGCTGAGACCTAAATATCCTGAGTCAGCTGTGCTGGGAGCTGGGGAAGAGCTGTCCAGGCAGAGGGAACAGCATGTGCAAATGTCCTGAGGGAAAGAGGTTGGTGTGTTCCTGGAACTGACAGAAGGCAGTCTTATGGGAGAGTCTTGAGTGAGGTTGAAGAGATTCACTGGGGCAAGTCACACAGGACCTTAGAGCTATAATTAGAAGGCAGTATTTTATTACAAATGAATGGAAAGCTACTTGAGGGTTTTAACTGAAAAGTGATGTGGGCCAGGCATGGTGGCTTACTCCTGTAATCCCAGCACTTTGGGAGGCCGAGGCAGGCTGATCACGAGGTCAGGAGTTTGAGACCAGCCTGGCCAACATGGCGAAACCCTGTCTCTACTTAAAAAAAAATAACAAAAATTAGCTGGGCATGGTGGTGCATGCCTGTAATCCCAGCTACTTGGGAGAATCGCTTGAACTTGACAGGTGGAGGTTGCAGTGAGCTGAGATAGCGCCACTGCACTCCTGCCTGGGACAGAGCAAGATTCTGTCTCAAAAAGAAAAAAAAAAATGACATAGTAGAAGAGATGGACCTGGCATTCATTTGAAGGAAGGCAGGTGTTACACTTTAAGGGCTGTGTATAATGTTAAATGGTGCTACCTGCTTTCTCTGTGAGTTTGGAGTTTCATTGACTCACCTGCTGTGGGATCACAGCTTTGATTTTTAAAAGCTATGTAAAAAGTATTCAAATTCATATATTTCATTCTTTGTTTTTCAAGTATGTGAATTTTAAAAATACTGCCTTTTATAATTTCCATTTCTCCTTATTTGAAAGGAGAAAATTTTGATAAACTTTCTTCCTAAACATTTAAAAATTTTTTTTTCATTTTAGTAATTTTCACATTTGTATCAGTATACTTCCTAGAGGCAAAAAAATGAAGAGATTGAATTGATTTTGACTGCCTACATAGTGTTCTTTTCTTGAAAAGATAAATAATGGTGCTCCTTTGGTAGCTTTAAGTTTGCCAGACAAGTTTTTAAAATGAACTAGTTTATTCTTGTCCAGCTGTTTACTAGGTAAAGAGGGGAATAAAGCCATTCTCTTGGTAATAAAACTTTTAAAGAAGATGAGTTAAGTATAGCATGTAACTTATCCATACA
The DNA here is from genome assembly GCA_963573385.1 of Cacajao melanocephalus. NCBI lineage: Eukaryota > Metazoa > Chordata > Mammalia > Primates > Pitheciidae > Cacajao > Cacajao melanocephalus. The sequence continues at coordinate 65,280 of CAUYLG010026753.1, forward strand.
CGTAAGTACTGCAAACATGATTTGGAAGCACAAATCCAATCACTACTCTTTCTTTACTCCAAGCAAATGAGAGTTGGTACACTGCACTGGTATATTATAATGAGTAATCGTTACTAACACAAATCCATTTATCACTTATATGATTTAGAATTAGAAAATGGCCTCCTAAATTTTAATAGCACAGACTCTTATAACTATTAATACAGCCTAAATTGTCTTGACTGATGTTTGTAATATATTTAAATCTTATGTAATTTTGACTCAATGTTGTAATGATTACTGGGGCAAATGATTTACTATTTATGTTTTTCAGACAGCATAAAATAGAGGATGCTGCTATAGCACATGCAACTGAAAATAAAGAAGAAATTAAACATGAAAAAAACCCTGGACAAAGCATACAACATTCAAAACCACGTGTTGGAAGAGGACGTATATATTATGCTAAATTCATTAACACAAATGCAAGAACATACAATGAACCAGTTCCCTACATAGATCCCAAAAAAGGGCCAGAAATACAGGTTGGACAGATGTTCATTGTATACAAATAGTGATTTAGATTCAGACACTGTTTCACAGAATAATTTGGTCACAGACTATGAAGGATGAGACACATCTCAGTAGTACTTATCATAATCCAATAGTTAAAAGCAGTAACCTGGAACTACTCTGGCAGATGACTTTTGTAAACAATACAGACACAGGGAGGGAATCTAAATAATTGTTTCTCTAGACTGGATCAGATTATTGCCACGAAGTAGTGCTTTGGGGTTACTAAAGAAATTTCATGTATATATTGTATTTATGATATATATCCTAATATAAAAATATCCCATGATACTCAATAGTTCACATATCTTCTGTAAAATAATAACCATTTATTGAAAGCATGTGAAGTTCTATGAATGAGCTAAATGTTTTATATAAATTATATTCTTTCATCTCTACAACAATTTCTATGAAGTCTTATTGGATATAGTTTACAGATAACACATATTCTGATGAGGTTAATTATCATATCTGAGGTTATGTAATAAGCAAATGTCACAGTCATATTTCTGATCCAGGGCTGTTGGTTTAGCCAAACCACACTTCATTGACTATGCTGTACTAAAAATATTCCATTATCTTTTTTATAAAGTCAGGTTTGTTGAGGTACAATTTATTGTATTAGTTTCCTATTGCTGATGTTACAAATTTTCACAAACTTAAAAGCTGATTTAAAGCAGCACAGATTTATTCTCTAGCTCAGAATTCCAAGATCTGTCTCACTGGCTGTGGCCAGGCCTGGTTCTTTCTGTAGGCTCTAAGAGTGAATCAGCTGCCTTGCCTTTTCCAGCTTCTACAAGTTGCCCACATTCCTTGGCTTGTGGCACCTTTTTCTTTGAAGCCAGCAACACATCATCTTCAAATCTCTCTCTGACCCACTCTCCTGACTCTCTCTTATAAGGACCCTTGTGATTAGATTGGACCCACCCAGATAATTCAGGATAATCTCCTCATCTCAAGATCCTTCATCACATCTGCAAAGTCCCTTTGCCATGCAAGGTAACATTCACAGATTTGGGGCTTAAAACATGAACGTCTTTAGGGACAGAGGGAGCATTATTCTACTTGCCCTTACACAGTAAATTAGTTACCCTCATCGTATATAATTCTTTGGATTTTGGCAAAGGTATAGTCATGTTACTCCACCACAATCAAGCTATGAATCATTTCCATCACCCTCCAAAGTCCCCCTATGCCCTTTTGAGGTCATCCCCTTCCTCTACTCCAACAACCACTGATCTGTTTTCCATAATTTTGCCTTTTCCAAAAAGTCATGTTAATGGAATTATACAGTATGTAGGCTACTGAACCAGTTTTCAGAATAAAGCATTTGGGATTTGCCCACGTTGCTGCTGCATGTCACTAGTTCATTCCATTTTGTTGCTGCTACACACATGCCATGTGACTTCGGGCAAGTCACTCTAAGCTTCAATTTCCTTATTTATATAATAAGGATAGTAATTGTCCCTCCCATAGGGTTTTTGTGAGAATTAAAATATTTTTGTCAGTTACTGTTCTAGACACTAGAGATACAGCAGTGAACAAAGCAAATGGGGGAAAAAATCCTGTCTTTACATAGCTTACATTTTAGGGAGGGAATAGATTAAACAAATAAGCTGTACTGAAATGTTACATGGTAGTAAGGGCGGCATGCGAGGCAGGATAAGGAATGCTGCAGGCAGAGTGGCAATTTTAAATCGATGGTCAGAGAAGGCTTCACTGAGTCACATTTGAGTGATGACCTGAGGGAGAGTGAGGGAGTGAGCATACAGAAACGTGGTGAAAGAGCATTCATAATGCACAATGGAAACACTCACTAAACATTAGCTCTTAGTAGCAGCAGAATCCTAGTCTATTGCTCTCTGCACAATGGCGGGGACTGAGGAGCCCACCATCTGCCGCTGAGAGCAGGATCCTATGAGAGAAGACCCAGCACAGTGCTGGGCCCAGCAAGTGTTCCACAGATGGGATTCAAAATATGCCACAGCCAAGGTAATGGTAGTTTCTCATGTAATTTGTTTCAGCATGATATTCGGAAAAGGAAATGTGTACCATCCAAATGGTCTCAGACAACTGTACCAGTGCCAGCCTCCTACTACTCCACTTCTTTCCTCAGCCTTCTGTGTGTTGGGTATAGCAGCGATTGAACATTTAGATGGAGACTGCTTTTTGTGAGCTCTCTTCATACTGATAACATCTGTTCTTGTCATAGACAGCATGCCATGGCAGTGTGTGTGAATGTGAGATCTTCTCGGGGCAGGAATTCCTGTGGTTAAATGTACTTTTAATTTCATCAACTAAACGCTTATAAAGGGCCATATTGAGGGTACTTCATTTTGTAAACTTGTTTCTGCTCTCGTAGCAATTATTTCAGATTTTAAAGAAATCAGTTGTTATTGTTAAACCAGACCTACACTGGAGAAATTAATTTGGTACCGAAATCCAGATTAGTGAACTTCTTATATTTCTCACAAAGGCTCATGAATTACTCTGAGGTCTAGTTCAGGATTGAATTTAAAACTGTTCACTGAACTCATCCTTACATTAGCGATACTAAGAAAAAGAAGCTGGGTTGAGAACAGAAATATGAAACATAAAAGTTTAAAAACTTAATCCCAACCAGTTTTCTCTTATTCTTCCTACTCTATAGGTATATTGGGGGGAAAAAATGAACAAAGGTGTTAAGAGCTGCTATCAGCAAGACTAGGTGACAGAGTAGTAGTAGAATCATTATTAGTCCTGGACCTTTAAATGATGGTGAAAGTGAGTTTGAGATGAAGTAAGAGCTCAGATAAGGGAAGCCTGCAGTGAATATGAATAAGGAGAGATACAGAGAAAGACTGAAAATACATCACTGAGTTACAAGCATGTCTGATTTGGGTGTGGCAGGAAGGGAATGTTTATATTTTTAAAGCTGCCTGGACAACATGGTGAGACCCTATCTATACAAAAAAAAATTTTTTTAAATAGCTGGGTGTAATGGAGTATGCCTGTGATCCCAGCTACTTGAGAGCCTGAGGCAGGAAGATCACTTGCACCTGGGAAGTCAAGGCTGCAGTGAGCTGTGTTTATGCCATTGCACTCCAGCCTGAGTGACAGAGTGAGACCCTATCTGTGTAAGCCATTGTGCCCAGAAAGAAGATAGTCTGGGCACAGTGGCTCACACCTATAATCACAACACTTTGGAAGGCCAAGGCAGGAGGATAACTTCAGTCCAGGAGTTTGAGACCTGCCCGGGCAATATAATGAGACCCTGTCTCTACAAAAATAATAATAATAATAATAATAAACAGCCAGGTGTGGTGGCATGCCTCTGTAGCCCCAGCTGTTCAGGAAGCTGAGGCAGTAGGATGGCTTGAGCTCAAAAGTTCAAGGCTACAGTGAGCAATGATCGTGCCACTGCGCTACAGCCTGGGCAACAGAGCAAGACCCTATCTCTAAAAACAAATTTAAAAATAAAATAAAAAACAGAAACAACAATGAACCTTAAATGTACTCATTTTCAAGTATTCAAGGACTAATAAAGAATGTATATTTCCCATATTTGTAAACTGTTCCTTCATTTAAGATGACAGGTTTCTTTTTAAAGGTTAGCTTGGTTAAGAAAAAGACTGGTTGACAGTAATGCTGTCTTTACAATAAGAGTAAAGAAAATAAACTTGCCTAAATCTTTTATATGACACCTGTTTTTTTCTGTGTTTTGCTAAGATAGTATCTTTAGGATGCAACACAAGATTGGTTGGTTTCAATTATTTCCAAGATTTTTAAGATTTCATACATTTCTACCTAGGAACATAAAATTGGAAATGCTAGAAAAAGGTTTTAGCTCAGTCACTTTCAAAGGAAACTGGCTTGATTGTCTTATATATTTAAATATTGGTACTTTAAAAGAGATTGTACTAGGTTGGTATTTTCAAAAGTTTATTTTTCAGAGCACTGACCTTTGCCCACATGCTTAACAAAATAAATTTGCAAAGTCAAATATGTTTTGGAAAAGCTGTAGTTTTATAAACCTTTCTCAGAGCTTCACAATTCACATTGGTATACAAAGGTTCTAAGAAGTCTTGTGATAAACTTATTTATCTTTGCTTTTCTCACTATTTCCCGAAGTTATTTAACTGTGGACACTTCTTTTTTTAATTTTTATAACATCTATTAATACGCTAGAGAACTGGTGTTCCACAGAACACAATTTAGGAATTTTTTATGGGAGGGGTGGCATTATGAACTGCTTAAAAACTGATTTTTTTTCTTTTTCTTCTTTTTTTTTTTTCAGCACTCATAGTATCTATAGCAAAACAGAGATGAATTTAGGTACCGTGTAACCAATGCGACCTTAGCTGCCCTAGTGTTCGTGATAGTACTTCAGTTTTTTAAAGCCACTGAGCTCTACCAACAAAATGCGATTGTTTATGTGTAGTTTTGTCAAAAGCCCACATTTCCTTGGGAAACCCCAAAGTATGATTTTATGTTCCACAGATGACCACCAGCAGCCATCTTGGCTGGGCCACTGTGGATGTGGCTGTGGCTGTGGCGCTCGGCTTACCTTCTCTTGCATTCGCTTAACTGGTTTCTCTAGGATATTTCACTCGCTTTTACTACTTCTCCTCTGAGGATTCTCCCTTAATTTCCCAAAGAATGGAAAATAAGTAATCTTTACTAAAACATCTCTGAAAGCTTAGGAATACCAGGAGTATAACAGAGAGACAGCCTTATATTGGCTTCCAAATGTGACTAAGGGACCCACAGTGCAATAGCCATTGGCTTTCTCAGGGCTGCGGGTTAGAAGGAGCCCTGTCATCAGGACTCTCCAGGCACCTCCTGACCATGGAGCCCCGTGGCTATCATCCTGGGGCAGGTAAGAAGACAGGCCTTATAATGGGACGGAGAACTCCTCGCAGGGTCCAAAGTTTGAGTTAGGCAAAAATCTCCTCTGTAATCTGCAAGATACGGCCTGTTCCCCAGAGCCTAGACAAAGCCATCACACAAGGTAACTTTCCCATTTCTTATTTTGTCATCAATAACTCCGTGTTGACCCCCACAATCCAATGTAAATGATGGTACACAGAACAGTAAATTTTTTGTTAGTCTTTCCCTTCAGTGTGAAATAAAGACAAAAACAAGCCTCCATTTATCTCTTTCTTTCATCTCATAATCTTTTATGAGTAAATGCTTGGACCAAAAAGGCACGCACATGTTGCATGGGCACATACGCACTTTCACTCTTCCAGGAGCAAACCAAACTTTTTAGACATAGGGAAGACTATCCAGAAACACAAAAGATAACCTTTTTTTGGACTTTAGGATTCACTCAGCTGAAGTGAAGATACATCCACTTTATAACACTCATCAGAACACTTTCATAAACTGCAGAGTCTTAAAGTCACCAATCACATTTCAGGAAAAACTATTCTCCATTTCCTTTATATTTGTGAAACTAAGACCATTCCACAGCAGGTCTAATACAGGAGTGCAACACAGAAATTAGAGGTATGCATAAAGAGGTGGGGGTTTGAATTGCGGCAGTGCAGCAGTCTGCTAGTGGTATACTCTGGGGAAGTTACTTAATCTCCTGGCAGTTTTCTCATCTGTAAAGTGGGTGTGCCTGCCTTATAGAGTTGTGATGAGAATAAGATAAGACCTTTAAATTCTAGACCTTGGGGCATAAGAAGCACTCTCATAATTGTGAAGCGGAGTGGAGGAGAGCTGCCAGAAGCAGGCGCTCTGACAACAGTAAGATGTGACTATTTTCAGCCAGATAGTGAGAAGACACCATCTGTTTAGTAATCTGTTCTAGAATTTTCCTAGGATCTACATCAAGTAGTCTTGATTTTTAAAATTCACCTTTTAGCCCATTCTGAAAAATGAAGCATTAGCCAATCTATTCTCCAAAATCCCCTAGTTCCTAAATTTCTGTGCTCTCCGAAGAAATTATCCCTAGTTCCAATTACCCATTATTCCATTACTCCTGCTTACAATTTGTCATTGGCCTAAAAATTGGCACTCTTTTAAAGTGACAAAGTGAAGTCCGACTCTCTCATCAGCTATTCAGGGCTTAGTTCTTTCTTTGGTACATGTTCATTTCATCTTTTTCAGGTTGACTGTAATCTTCTTTAACGAAGAACCTGAAGTTGAATAGTTCTGACTTTCCTGAACAAGATTCTTCTCTCCAAATTGTTAGCCAGAACATGAAAGATAACCTTTTTTGGACTGCAGGATTTTCCTCAGCTATGAACAATTTTTTCTAGAAAACCTTATTTTTGCTGCCTTTGACAACTTTATAAATTTATAACATTTTATCAATTTATAAATTTCTTCTAAGTTTCTTGACAATCTAACAAGCTGACTCCATTAATTATTTTTTAAATCTTATGTTGTATGTGACTTTTATACATGCCTGTCTTTTTCTAAACTAAGCTCATTTGAGAGCTGACTCCCTATGCAGCTACATAGGTTTTTTTTTTTTTTTTTAAAGAAACATCTCCGTTTTTGCATCAATGTAGCCTCAATTGTATTGATAGAATTTTACCTATTAGAATTGCATATTCATCCCCCTTGAATCACATTTTAGACGTCTTTGGCTATGGAATCAAAGTTGATTTTTTTTAGAGGCAGACTTCCTTCCTTAGAGCCGATGGTAAGTGTTTGATTATACCAAAAATTACTTTCATACCCAAATTGTATTCCAGGAACTCCTAGGTATCACAGGATTTCTCAAGGGTTTTCTTACTACCACCTGATCAACCAGCTTTTAAATTTTTGATCAGAATTAAGCTGACTAACAGTTCCCCTCTCTACTCTTTCACCTTCCAAGAGAACAAATTGTCATACATGCTAACGAAGCATCTATCAGTTTTCCCTTTCTTGTGTACTTTGGTTTTAGTACCAAAATTCAGTAACAATGGAGAGGCTTTCCCTTAGAAAAAAGTTTATCATGAGTCACTAGTGAATTATAAATCAATGAATTGCAGTCAGTAATGGGAAATGAAATAGGAAAACAGTAAAATAGAATAGAAAAATAGCTGAATGCACTGGATAGAGTAAGAATAAGTATTTTGTGAAACTTTTGTTTTAGTTTTATGTATGTGTAGCACTGTGGGCTGTTATATGACATAAAATGTATTTTATCGTGCAGGTTATGGACTAAAAACTCTGAAAACCACCATTTTTAGATGATAATGCATTATTTGTATTGTCATAATGAAAAGTATAGAACATAATTTTTAAGATCAAATCACATTTAATACATATGTACATATGTCATAAAATTGTAGTACAAAACAAAAACAGCTATTTTGTTGATTTTTACCATTTCATCTGTCGATAGAAGGAAGATAGTTTAAGAATTTAGCAGCTATATTTTAGCTAAAAACATATGACAACTCATGTTTTTGGTGCCTTAAAAGAAATACATTTTTTGTGAAAAGATATTTCTAGATTTCAGAACTCGATATTAGTACTAGGAGATCCACTAACTGTTAAATTGAATTACTGAATATCCATAGACATCGAGCAATACATGAAAATGCCCTACAGTATCCAATTTTGTGTTTCCAATTATTTTCCATAAAGGGTGACTGGTGGCCACATGGTAAAGCCCTGGAACCTGTCTTCCTACCACCTTATGACCCTAAGAGCACCCAGAGGAGTGACTTCCAAAAACCAACATGTCCACTGGTTCTGCCAGTCAAACACAGCAAGATGCAAAAGCCTTCTTACGGAATAGGTAAGGTTTTGCAGTGGTAAAAACTATTTTTGTTATCTCAAGTTACCGCTATCAAAACTAAGATATATTAGATGTGCTGACACATCCTGAAAAAAATTACTTCCTTACAGAAGTTGAAAATGTACACACAGCTAGTGCAGCCCTTGGAAAGTTTGTTATTTCTTCCTAGTGGACAGTTTGTCTCCAAACACAGTTAATATGCGATAATGAAAACTGTACTGATCATTCATAACACCAGCCTCAAAGTCAGAAACGCAGTAGGATTCTGCTCATCGTTGTTGCCACCACATTTTAATAGTTATAACTCTTGTCGCTTCAAGGAAGGCAGGCTGTTGATGAAGGGGGCTATTAGATAATCTATAACAAAGACCTGTCCTTTAGAAAGATTATAATAAAGTTTCCGTTTCTGGTTCAGGACAGTAGACAGAGCACACACATCAAAATTCCCTGCCTTCTAAGACCCTAATACTATGAATAGTAGCAAAGCAATAAACTCATAAGGGTGAAGAGAATAGAAGGAAGAACTTTCTGGAATGGAGGAAAGAGTAGAAGCCTATTGATAAATAAAAGAGAACGAAGAAGCAATACCTAGAAGGAGATGCAGCCAATAAGAGACAATCTGACTGGCCAAAGCCCTGACTGAGCTACATGTCGAGCCAGCAGGCATAGCGGAAGGCAAGTATAAAAAGTGAGTAGGAGAGAGTCAGAGAGTTACTTCAAAGCCTGTCCCTTAAATAAAGGCTCCAGTCATGAGCACTCCACCCTGTCCCAACATGAAGACTACTAGAACCCAGTGTCTTAGCCAGATGTCAACTATCACACCAGTCATTTTGGTCAATCAAGCCGATGCCCCCCCATCTCCTTCTTAATTATGAATGGACAACCAAAGATTAGAATTATGCCAATTAAAAAAAAAGATTTGGAGGATAAAAGCAAGGAAATACCACAGAGCATGAAACAACAAAACAAAAACTTAGACGATGAAAAGAAAAATAAACAGAGGATCTGTTTGGGAAATCCAACTTTTCTGGAGCTCCAGAAAAGAGAAGAGTAAAAATGAGGGTAGATAATTAGCAAAACATAACATTTATTGAGCATATACTGTTTGCCAGGCACTTTATGGAACTTTCTAAATATCAACTTATTTAATTCCCACATTAACTCTATGCAATATAATAGTGTAGTAATACTATGAATATTCTTATTTTTCAGATAAGAAAGTGTAGGGAGGCAAAATTTTACCTCCACCCTCTTAGTGTTTTTGGCTGGGCTTGAGAATTAAATTGACACAAAAATCAATAGGAGAAAAGCATACAAATTTATGTAATAAAAGCTTTACACAGCAGGGGAGACTTCATAAGGAAATGAAGACCCAAAGACACAGGAAGAACATACATACTAAATTGGACAAAGAGTAGTACATTGTAAAAACGGGACAAGGCAAAGGAGTTTGGGCTAGGGTAACTGGGTAGAGAAGTGACTAGAAAGATAAGGGTGAGTTTAACACGGTTTGTTCATATAGATTTCCCCCCACCTCAAATTCCTGTTATACATAGGAATTTCATCTCCTGCTTTTCAGAAAGAGAAGAAAGGTCAGAATGTTTCTCTTGCATCTGTGCCTTTAACTTGCATCAAGTGCCTTTAACTCAATATAGTCAATATGCCAGTGGCATTTTAGAGTGGCATGTTCTGAACTCCTTTGAAAGCAAGCATGTAGTTAAAATAACTTGCCCAAGGCTACCCAGTGAATAATTGGTATTTGAACCCAGATAGCCTGACTCCAGTACATATACTCATAACCGGTACTATACAGTACTCTACACAACCTCTAAAATAGTGAGAAAGTTTCCCTATATAAAATGCATTAAAAGGGTCTACTGAGTGCTTCTAACTATGAAGGGGAAAAAGATACACACCCTACATATCATTACAAAATTGCAAAACAATAATCATAAGCAGAAGTTTCTAAAAGCTTCCATAAAGGGATAGAAAAATAAGTCACCATCTGAGAAGTATCAACATGGAGTCAGGCAGCACTGATGCAAGAGTGCAATGGAGTTAATGTGTTCAAAGTTCTCAGGGGAAATACTTTTTGACCTAGAAAAGGGAATTCATGTGGCATGGATACTAAACCTTTTTCTTTTAAAGTGGCACTGGGCATTAGACCCACTGAAAAGAAAATGATGTCCTGGCACAACATTTGACCCTTAAATAAACAAAATATATGTAATAATGTAATATGATGCATGCTGTTTAGTAGTGTTCAGCTTTTAGGCTCAATCTATAGACACAAGTTTAAATATGGCTACAGAACAGAATATATATTAGCAGCTTTAATAAGAAATGTACGTAATTGACAGAAAATGAGAAGAAGAGAAGAAGCATGCTAAAATCGTTATTTACGGTATAGGTAATCAAGAGATACAATCCGATGGGGATGAAACAAAGAATAGAAGTTTAAGGTTAAAGGTCAAAGGAACCAGTCTAAAAACCAAATTTATCTGTCTAACCCCGGCTTCTTTACTGAGCTTCAAGTTCACATGCCAAACACCTACTTAACATCTCCTCTGGGATAGCTAGTCACCTTTTCAAACTTGATATGGATGGAATAGAATGTTTCATTTCCCCCACCCAAACTTATTCCCCACAGGTCTTCTGCATCTCAGTGAATGCCACCTCCACTCCCCGACCAGGTGCTCAAGTTTTGATAAGCTAGGAGACATTCTAAAACTCTCCCTTTTCACTGCCCCCGCTACATTCAATCCATCAGCGAATCTTGACACTCCATCTCTAAAATAGACCCCAAATCTATTCCTTTCCATCTTCATTGAAACCAATGCAGTACAGCCGCTATTACCCTGTTTCCGTTCTTCCTCCTCCGTATGTATTTTCTGCATCATTGTCAAAGGATCTTTTTAAAACACAAATGATATTCTTCTCCTTTAGATTCTCCAGTTACTTCTCACTGTTCATTGAATATATTTCAAGTTCCTCACTGTGACCAACACAGCCCTTTTTGATCTGTCAAATTTACCTGTATTATCCTCTATTGCTCATAATTTAGAGACAGAGAATGTAACTCGGACCAAGGAGGTAGAGACACTCTCTGAAAGTCAAGCGTGTTTCCAAACCAGAAAGCTTGTGTCTGTGTACTTGTTATTGTGTTTCCGTATTTTAATTGCATATTCTTGTAAATTAAAATCTGAGTAAGAAAAGAAAACAGTTGTTTCTATAAAACATTCAAAGTTGAATGGGCAGACTTGATGAAAGGTAAATTGCTAACTTAAAAAAATGCTCATTAGGTATAGGCAAAATAACTATATAAGAGGAGTTGGACTGAATTCTTTAAATCTTGAAGGATTCTGCACTCATTTTGCTTGAAAGGTGTCTTTATGTTTGCATTCTGTGTGAAAGAAATAGAAACTGGAAATGATGCATTAGAAGCATGGTTTGTAGAAGAGACACAAAGCTGAATTCCAATCAGTGGACACCTCCTTAAAGTGGATTGGCATGCCAATAAAAATTTGATGAACTGGTTAAAAAATATGTAATATATAACATCATATATATTATTTATAATGCTATAACATTGTATATATATTATATATCTCATATATATTTACATATAAAATATCTATCATATATACATATTTTTTATATATGGTATGTAATTTTTTGCTTTAACTAACTTTCTTTAGTAACCAACCACTCCTTTCCTTATAAGGAGCAGCTATGGTACAGCCGCTGCTCAAGTTGAAGGGATGTAGAAGAGTGGTGAAAGATGATACATCCGTTGAAGGGACTTAGTAGAGTGGTGAAAGATGATACTGGAGAGATGGTCTTTGCTCTAGGTTGATAAGGCACTGCTCAGTCCTTTCATAAGGGATCCCCAAAATCAGGGTCTGCAGATCTGATCTGTTTATCTACTTAATTTGCGCAGAGAGAAATCCTCCAAACCTCTGCCTAGGATAGAGGACAGAAAATCCATGAGTCCCTTAAGCAGTCCTCTGCAATGTCACCTTGTCCCCCTGCCCCATGCTCCCTGACTCAGAGGTATCTGATGCCTCCCTATTATGGGGCATTCCTGGAATGCTGTGGCATGAATTGGCTTGATTTTTACCCCACCCCCTTCCCCATAGCACTTAACTTTTAGTTTTCTGTAGTTTGAGTCTATTGCCACTTATCCGTCTGTTTTCCAGCTTCCAAATTGGTTAACATCTGTACTCCCATTTAGTTCTTTTTTTCCTTAAGTATGTAAGCCCTCTTAATTTTTGTAGTGTGATTGTATTGGGTCTTGGGGAAGGAATGGGGGAAATGCACATTGAATTTGCCGTGTTTAACTGGAAATCACAGTAACTTTGTCACCATCAACACTCCTTTTATAATTGGTTCAGTATTAAACTTAGTATTGTGTGAGCCTGAACACATTAAATTTAATCATCCTGTTTTCCTCAATTTATGAAGTGAGAATAGTAATTTCGACTTTGCAGGACTGTTGTGAGAAACAAATGAAATAACATGTAAAGTGCCTAACACACTATTTGCTACATAGTAGACAATAAATGATAACTGTTTCTATTATTAATTATTGTACTGTACTACCTTAAGTGTTGAGTTGAAATTTAGCTTGAGAACCTGGCATAGTTCTTTCTCTCTCTGTTCTTTTATTGGTATTTCTTTTTCTTTCTCTATTCTTTTATTGGTATTTCTCATTGCCAAGGTCATTATCGTATCCTAGGGTCTAGTATAATGCCCAGATTCAATAAATATAGTTAAATGATAATTACACATTCTTCAACAGATTAATTTAAAGTCATAATGTAAAGTAACATATGCTATATAATATAGGCCTGCAATTTATTCATATTTTAGGTGGTATTTGGATATTAGATAAAAATGATTTTTAAAAAAGAAAATATTTTAATGTAATATTTAAAAATATGTATATAAACTAGTCTATATGAGCCAAATTTACTATAAGCATACAAACATAGAAAAATGGGCACATAAACATGCACAAATACCAATTAAAAGTCATCTCATAGTCATTCTGTTCCATCAGCCCACTTAATTACGCCCAGACTTTGGCATTTCAGCTATGTTATCTTGCGCTGACAATTCAAAGTGCCCTTTATGTCTTGTACCACACACAATTTCCTGGCTGCCATCCATGGCCAGTTAACAAATGGCTATGCTCCGTCATATCTGAGTCCCTGTAAGAGTAAGTGTTCACATTTGGTTTTATATAATAAAACTTTTAAATTGAAAAGCCTAATCTAATTTGTGAAGCGGGTATTTCGTGCTTAAATAAAACTTTGCTGTTTATCAACAGCCTGATATTTCAATGTTCTTTTGAATTGCAAATTCAGATATAGTGGTAAAATTAATTTTCTAAAATAGGTTTTAGTTTGTGTTGTTTCTTTTGCACCAAACTGTAAAAAACAACAGTTTCTTGCTAAAGTTATGTTTTTTCTTTTTACTATATTTTGAAAATCTATACTATTTTTATATTAATAATCTTTTTATATAAGATCAGAATACTATTGAGAAGAGTGGGATTTGAGAAAAATATTACTGATGAATGATCTTTAAGCAGATACAAAGAGTTAAGAAAAGGACATTTCTCAAAGTAAAACTGCTAAGTTCTCATCAATATTAGAAGCAAATTGTATGTTTGAATAAATCCTGGCTTTGTTGATAAATGTTTAGGTAGCAACTTGTTTCAAAAATTCTAATTTTAATTAGATCAAGTTTCCAAGTAACAGAGAGTGGATTTCAAACATTCTTCATGGACTTTGCCTTATTTTTTGCAATTCTCATCTAACAAGGCTTCTTTCAAGTAATTACTTTGGGTACAATTTGAATTCTTAAGTAGAGTAACCACTAAGAATCTGAATATCTTCTTTGATGTTTTCATGTTTAGATATTCCTCACTATTGTGGGCTTCTGTAAAACTCTCATATGCTTGTATAAATGAACATAGTATTTGTGTCTAATTTTAATAAATATAATGTCTGAGTAAGGAATTTCCCTCTATCATAACTCAGATTACTTTCTTCTCCCTTTATTTCCATGATAAAAAGAATTATTTTAAAAGTTATTATTTGTGAGATTGTGGGGGGTTTTAGACTACTATTTAAAAGATACATTCTTGCTTGCTGGAATATGCCTAAAAAAAAAAAAAGATACATTCTAATTGATTTAATTGACTTCCTTCTGAAATATTTGTTTCCCTTATCTGCATAACTACCACCTCAAATTTAATTGATTAAAACAATCATCTTATTCGCTTAATGTTCTGCAATCTAGGCTGAGTTCAGCTGGGTAGTTCTTGGTCTGGTCTTGGTGATGATTACTAGTGTGGCTGCATTCAGTTGGCAGGTGGACTGAGGAAGGGACTCTGCTGGGATGCAGGAATGACTGGGCCTCTCCTCCACGTGGTGGCTCCACGTGGTTTCTCCACGTGGTTTCTCCAGCAGGGTAGCTGGACTTCTTACTCTCAAGAATGCAAAAGCAGAAGCTGTAAGGCTTTCTTAAAGTTTATGGCTAGTACTGGCATAGTGTTACCTCTGTCATATCCTGTTGGTTAAAGCTAATTGTAAGACCAGCCCACATTTAGAGGGAGGGGACTATACAAGCATTTGAATACTGCCAGGCCTGATTCATTGGAGCCACTAATTTAACAGACTACCACAATATCCTTAAACAGTTATTTAAATGAGAGTTTAGGAATAGCCAACTCTTCACCTTTCTTTGTCTGAAAATGTCTTTAAGTTGCCCTCTTTGATGAATGAAGGCATAGCTAAAAGTAGAATTTTGGGTCCGTAATTATTTATCCTTTACATTTTGAAGATATTATTCCATTGTCTTCTGGATTCTATTGTTGTGTCAAGTCTGCAGGCAGTTCAGTTGTTAATAAACTCTTGCTCCCAGGGTCATGCAAGTGCCTCCTTAAGTTTTGCATCCTTTGTGCCTCATTGCCTCATCTTTCTCCTGCCCCTGCTACCTGTTTGGTATTCTGTGAGCTCTTTCAATCTGAGGTCTTTCATCTTTCTTTAATTCTTGGGTATATATCATTATTTTATCAAATAATTCCTGGCCTTCCACTATTTCTTCTTAGTTCTGGTGTTGATACTTCCACCTTCCATGTCTCTGAGCTTTTCTTTAATATTTTCATTTCTTTATATTTTCCTGCTGCCTTCTGGGACAGCATCTCAGTCTGATTTTCTAGTTTATGATTCTTGTTTAGACCATCTATTTTTTTGTTTCAACTGTTGTATTTTTTTATTTCTAACATTTTATATGATTCCTTTTTATGACCTGTTCTTGCTCATATTAACAATACCTTCTCTGTATCTTTGAGGATATTTGTTATGCTTATTTTAAATCCTTGGTGTATTGGTTCTGATACTTCTGCTTCACACAGCGTATGTTTTAAATTTTTCTTTCTTTTATGGTCAAATGTTTGGTAGATCATGTTCCCCTAGGGGAATCAGTAGCCCTGTGCAGGCAAAGGCTGAAGACCAGGGTCTGGTTTGTGTGCCTCTCACTAAATTTAAGGAAAGAAAATGAGGCTCAGGCTGGAGAGCTTCTTATACCACAAACCCTATTTTGACCACTGTTATTTGCTGTCACTCTACCAGGCTGGTCCTCTAGTCAGGAATCCACCCTACCACCCTTAAACTGTTTTTTAAAAGCCATCACTGAGAGAAGGCAGTATCCTCATGCTTTTAATTCACCAACACTGCGGTAATGTTGGAGGAAGAAATGCCCAAGGGGGCAACACGGACTCGTTTTCCTCAGCTCCTTATCCTGGAAGAACTTCTGAGCTTTTCTGATATTACTGTGTTGACAACAGATGGCTAGGCAGTTGCTACCAGTTTCTGTGGCCCTGGGCAAGCATGATCTTCCCAAGGCAATGTGAGGGAAAGTCAAGAGCAGATTTTAAAACTCTACCCCAACCTCTTCTCTCTTGGCTGCGTCTGACCTTTCTACCCTCCAGCCCAAACTGCCACCAACCCCTTATACCAGTTCACTAAAGCCTTTGGGTTTCTCACAGTTTTTCTGATAGTTCGGATTCCTGCTTCTTTCTCCTGCCATGGTTTCTCCTTTTGTCAGGATACAGAAAAGCTGACCCTTTGTTAACTTTGAAGAACTACATAATGTGACCCTAGCATCCTAGAGACTTTACAAACACTGCCCTTAATTTTCACAATTCCAAAAGCAAATTATTATTTTCTTCATTTTAGAGAGGAGGAAATCAAATATCAATGAAGTCCGGTGATTTTTTTTCAAAGTCACACAACTAGGAAATGTGGTAAAGCCAGAATTTGAAAACATGTCTATCTCATCCCCAAATCCATGCTTTGGATACTTCATTAACGCCACCTATTAATGCCTACATTTAGAGCCATGACATTTTGTTTATCCACGAAATTATGAAACGTGTTCAAACACACTAATGTTCTGTGAGCTGGACCATGGTATTCATCAAAAAAATGGTCATCTTTTCCCACTTGATAGAAAAAAATAAAAGTTATGGATAGAATTTTCTCGGTGTCATGCTTATTATATCTTTGCACTGTTTTCTGTGTGCTAGCAAGCCATAAAAGAAAGGTAGTAATTAAGTAGAACATGAGTTTTGAGCAGTTGACTGCAATTAGAAATCAAGAAAATGTTAACAGTTAACTTTTTTTAATACTGCTAACTGGGAAAAGATTGCCATTTTATATCACGTAATGTTTAAGTATTTGCATACTCATCATTCTTGCTAATAAAATTAGTTTATAACAATGTCTGAATATCAAAGTGAATTCATTAATGCTTAATAAATGTAAATTTACTAACATTTTTTCTTATGCATTCTCCTAATTTTAAAGATGTGATTTTTAAAAATCAAATTTTATTTTTTAATTATTAATATATGCATGTAGCACAAAATTCAAATGGGACAAAAAGATATACAGTGAAAACTGAACCCACTTCTCCCCACCTCTGTTCTCCAGTTCCCCAGTTCTCTTTCCCTACAATAACCACTGTTACCAGTTTCTTACATTAGCATTTCATAGATATATTAGGTGTACATAAACTCCTATGTACATATTTTTTAAGGGAGAAATTATTTTCCTTGATAGAATTTTACTTCACTAAACTTTTTTGATTGCAGGCAGCAGTACTGAAAGTTGCTCTGATTCTTTAAATAACCTTCCCTGTGGCCAGGTGCAGTGTCTCACACCTGTAATCTCAGCACTTTGGGAGGCTGAGGCAGGTGGATCACCTAAGTCCAGAAGTTCAGGACCAGCCTGGCCAACATGGTGAAACCCTGTCTCTACTAAAAAAAATACAAAAATTAGCCTGGTGTGGCGGCGTGAGCCTGTAATCCCAGCTACTCAGGAGGCTGAGGCAGGAGAATCGCTTGAACCCGGAAGGCAGAGGTTGCAGTGAGCCGAGATCGCACCACTGCACTCCAGCCTGGGTGACAGAGTGAGACTCTGTCTCAAAAAACAAACAAACCAAAAACCTTCTCTGCTGAAAATAAAACTAAACTGAGTTTTTAAAATTATTTAAGATGTTAAACATACATGGAGCAGAGACGAATACAATGACCTCCTATATACTTATCACCCAGATTAAAAGATTATTTAAAAGTGATTTTTTTCTTGAAACAGAGTCTCACTATTTCACCAGGCTGAAGTGCAGTGGCGTGATCTCGGCTCATTGCAACCTCTGCCTCCGGGGTTTAAGCAATTCTCCTGCCTCAGCCTCCCAAGTAGTTTGGACTACAGGCACGCACTACCATGCCCAGCTAACTTTTGTATTTTTGGTAGAGACTGGGTTTCACCATGTTGGCCAGGATGGTCTCGATCTCTTGATCTCGTGATCCGCCCTCCTTGTCCTTAAAAGTGATTTTTAAAGGATTTAATACTCTTACAAATTTTCAGAGCCTCTGTTATTGGGTGAAATGAAAAGAATTACATGTTCAACTACAACTGTAGCAGCCCTAGAGTCTTCCAATGTATTCCATAAGTGCTGGCTTCAGCATAGAATTTCTAGTCCACGGCCATAGCCACTTGGCCACGACTATAGATACAACACAGAATTTCTCATACTCTTTCTAGTAGTAAAAAGTTAACAAATTATAATTATGCTTTCCCTAAAACTTATTGGTATCTGTGTAAAAAGCATAGTGGTGTAGCCATGGCTCACTGCAGCCTTGAACTTTCGGGCTCAAGCAATCCTCCCACCTTAGCCTTCCAAATAGCTGGGATTTTAGGCACATGCCATCATGCTTGGCTAATTTTTTGTAGATTTGGGGTCACACCATGTTCCCCAGGCTAGTCGTAAACTCCAGGGTTCAAGCAATCCTCCTGTCTTGGCCTCTCAAGGCATTCTGGGATTACAGGCATGAGCCAGCATGCCTGGCCATATTGAATTAATATTAATTTAATATTAGTTTTTAAAATTACTAATAATTCCACATGTGGAGCTAATTTGGCTATTTTGATTTGGTTCTTTTCATGGAGAAAGAATGGTGAATCCATTCTATTTATTATTTAGATGTGTATAAATAATCTTGCATACTTAAAGAATTTAGTTTTGTTACCATATTTTATAAAGCATATTAATACCGATTATATTTCCATAAACAATTCTAATTTTTGTCCTGACTTCACAAAATCTTTTTTTTTTTTTAGTTCCACTTGTCTTTCCTGGTGCATCAGAACTTCAAAACAATTTTATAGAATACATCTCTTTTATACATCAATATGATGCCAGGAAAACTCCGAATGAGCCTCTCTGGGGAAAGGTGAGAGACAATATTTAGAATTAATTATTTAATATTTTAAGAGAGTAGATTTGTAATAGAACTTTACACCTTTTCAAGTCACAATTATCTTTCTAAAAGTCTATTTAAACAAACTTCTGTAGTTATTAATAGAATCTTAGTCACATGCCATAGTAAAATGTAAGGAATAAAATTATCCTGGTATGGTGGTGCCACCTGTAGTCCCAGCTACTCAGGTGGGTGAGGGGGAAGGATTACTTGAGCCCAGGAGTTTGAGGCTGCACTGAGCCATAATTGCACTATTGTATTCTAGCCTGGGTGACACAATGAAACCTCATTTCAATCAATCAATAAAAACATAATAATTTGAACCAGTCTTTGGAATTTGGTCTACTTATTGAAATAATTTGTGTAAAATAATATCAAAACATGCTGGATACAGTGACGTGATGCCTGTAGTCCCAGCTACCCTGAAAGCTGAGGCAGGAAGATCACTTGAGCCAGGAGTTTGAGGCCAGCCTGGACAACATAGCAAGGACCCTTTTCTAATAATAATAATAATAATAATAATAATAATATAAAAACAGTTTGACAAATGTTTTGATATGCTTAATATATGTGTGTGTCAGAGAGATACACATAAGGTTTATAAAGCCAAATAGAAATGTAATTGTCAATTATTGGATTTTTTCCAACTATAGATGTTTGCTTTCATATTTCATTATTACTTAGCTTTCCATTAGTACCAATAAACATTTGGGATGCAATTATAAATTCTTAGGTCTATGAACTGTAGTTTTTGTTGTATCCTTAGCAATCTTTAGAGCAAGAAATGAAATTTGATGTGAGTAGTCTTATATAGTCCAAATGATAAAAAAGTTGAGAATGGAAGATAATGAGCTGCTGCTTCTTTGACTTTCCGCTTTTTTCCTTCCTGTTCATTTTCTGATGCACCCTGTTTTGTAATTTAAAAGGTTCACCCATATATGGTGGTGTCTGATTTGGAACTAAGGTGACACCAGTGAAGAGGCAAAGAAGCTCACGCCTGCATCAGCCACTAGGACTTGAGCTAACCCACAAATTCAGTTCACAGCTGCATCGTCCAGCAATTTCTGTTCTCCCTGGTTAATGTCAACTTTGTTTTCTTTTTCAGAGACATGGAGCTTTTGTGCAGAGAGAGATAAAACCAGGGAGTAGGCCAACAGTTCCTAAAGGAACAGAGGTATTGCTGAATGCTCCAGGGTCACGTTCATCAGAACAGTCCAAAAAAACAGACAAAGGAAACTCAGCGGAAAGCAGAATGATCTCACCAGGTCTCTGCCAACAAAATTCCCAAGAGCTGTTAGAGACTAAAACTCACTTATCAGAAACAGACTTCAGACAGGCAGCCAAGGCATGCCCCCGCAGTCCTGAGAGCAGAGAAAAGATCACAGGCGCCACGCACACAACTGAAGGAGATGCTCTTTTCACTAGGCACAAGCCTTTAAATCCAGCAATTAAAAAATCAGAATAAATTACCTTCTTCCGATAAAAGTATAATTCCTGGAATATAGGGGAATTTCACAATCCTCATCTTGGCCCTCACATTTACTTTTTTTGTTATCAGTAACCTCGGAACATACTATTTATGTAAATGGAAAAAGAGAAAAAAAGGCAATTATAATACAACCAAATGTTATTAATAAAAGCGGTCTCCAGTAGGTGATTGAGACATTGCTTCTACATCACATTCTTTATAAATACAACTTTGTTTTGCACAAAAATGAACATAATTAACAAATATAACAAGACTTTTAGAAGAGAGGCCCTGTTAGACGGTCATGAGTGGCAGCTTTGGAATCAAACAAACTAAAGTTGGAATGTTGGCTTCACTTCATTCCTTGAGCTGTGTGACCTTGGGTAAGTTACTTAACCTCGCTAGACTTCAGTTTTCTCAACTGTAAAATTAGGAAAATAGCAACTGCTTAAGATTATTGAGCATGAGATTATGCATGTCGATCAATAAGTGGTCAATGTAATCATATCATCACTGCTACTATAATTCAATTTTCAATTTAAGGATAATGTTCTCCTACATATTTAAATTTTCCTCCTTATTCTAAAACTTAGAACTCTTCCATATATAATTAAGAGTGTGAAAATCTAAAAATATCTCTGCCAGTACAAGATGCACACACAGACACAGACACAGACACAGACACACACACACACACACACACACACACACATACACACTTAATCCAAAGACATATGGGTACTTAGAATATTGAAGTATTTTCCAAATTGTTTTCTGTTTTACTCAGATCATTTCTAGTATCAACTCAACCTTTGCTTTTTAGATGAGTTTAGTAAGGATTGATTCTACTTTGCTTTTTGGGTGAGTTTGGTAAGGATTAATTCCGCTTCCAATCTGGTGTGTTTGTGTGCCACAATGTATCTACTATAAGATATGTTATATTGCATACAATTGGAAGTAGGTGGAGTATTCCTGTGCTATAAAGAGTATTTACAAATTTCCATGGAGAAATATCAGCTGCTCACTATTTGCAGTATTGAGGAGACTACAGCTATATCTTTATCCCTTTATCCTCCACAATGAAATTTTAATAAACTGCGAAAGAATAAATTTCATTATTATATATTTTTGTGTTGGGGACTTCTAGTTCTTATATATAATATAAAAATATTATATATTTTTGTGTTGCCACTTCTAGTTCTATATATTGCTAGTATTTATCTTGGAGCTCTTTCCTTGTCAACACATGTAGGCTATCTCGTTATTTTAATAGCTCCATAGTCTTCAACAGCAAAGGTACTGGAAAAATCAGAATGCAAGTTTTGGTATGAGGGCAGGGAAGAGAGAGGTTGTTAGCACGTTTGGAAAAAGGTCTTAAAGTCTAGGGACTTGAATTTTTGCACTCATTGGAACAGAGATGGAACATCATGTCCTCCAAAGTAGGAAGACAGAATTGAAACCTGCACAAAGGTAGAACTCTCGAATGGCTGGCCTGTCAGTACAAGGCAGACTCCGCTCCACTCATATAATCAGAAGATAGCAAGGAAGTTTGCCTCTGCCTGGAGCTATAGATAGCATATAAACTCTGCGAAAAAGTAAAACCCCAAGTTTGTACCACGTTCCAGTTAGGAATATGAATTCACATGTAAGCCTTCTCTTAGGACACAAAATTATAAAAAAAAAAAAAAAAAAAAAAAATCCTACTAGTGGTACCGCTGAAGTGCCTGACAAAAGCAAATGCAAAACCCCCCTGGAAAGATGGTTTCATGATCAACACAAAAAAGGAATCCCTGCTAAAGACAGTCACAAACAAAAATTACAAATCATACAAAGAAGAAAACCAAAGTGAGCAAGAGTCTGCAGTACAAAAGAATGACTATAATTTCAAAACTGGAGATAAAAGAATTAAAACATATAATTTTAAATCTGGAGATAAAAGAATGAAAACACTTTCAATTTGAATATCCTTGCTGTTTTTCTACCCTAGAAAATTTTATTATGTTGCCTTTTCTGTTATTTCCATCTCCTCCATTCTTTCTCTTCCCTCATTCTGGGACAGCTATTAGCTAAATGTTAGAACATTTGGATCTATTGTCTATGTCTCTTATTCTCTCTCTCTCTCTCTCTCTCTCTCTCTCTCTCTCTCTCTCTGTGTGTGTGTGTGTGTGTGTGTGTGTGTGTGTGTGT